>CABHPH010128404.1:0-16894 GCA_902168325.1 Peromyscus nudipes
TAGGCATTTCACATGTTGACCAATTTGACTCAGCTGAGGCTGGACACAAAGAGTTTGATCTAAAGGATGAGCATTTGTACCTCTATAGTATAGTTCAGAGTCCTTATTTACTCATCCACTTTATACTGGTTCCAAATTCACCATATTATGTGGAAATATGGCACCCTGTTCTGTTTTGAATAAACATTTGGCTGAGCAACTGAAGTATTTAAGGAATCTAGAGTTGTGAATTCAGGGTTAAAACTTTGCTTCATAAAGTATTACTCATTTTTTAGGTTGCAAACAGATGAAGAACGGGAAAAAAATGGATCTGAAGATGATGATGATGAGAAACCAGGGAAACGAGTCATAGGGCCACGAAAGAAATTCCACTGGGATGACACCATTAGGTGAGCTTTGTTAGTCTTCATTTGTAGGCAAAGATAAGAGAAGAATCTGCAGGAACCCACTAGACTAGATCAGAAGCAACCAAAGATAAGTGTCTTAAGAAAACATACTCAGGAATAGTAAACTGGTGTAATTGCCTCAGGGTGCTGGTGCTTTGGGCTTCATATAACACATTTTATCAGCTGTTCTAAGAGTGGAGTGAAGTCGTTCTGGTTGCATCAGGACCAGCATGTGATATACCTGTGTGAACTGTCTACTTACTGTATCCCAGGGAGACAGCTATCCCATTCCATCTTTGCTCACTTAAAGAAAGGTACCAAAGGCTATTGTTTCATGGTGGGGGTTGATTGTAGTGCATTGAATGACCAATGTTAGAACTTACTTCTCTTATTGTCTGAATACTTCACTTAACATTCTTTATTGCCACCATATTTACATGCTTCAAAAATACCCATTTCGAATCGTATTTTCTTTAGTTTTACATTTCACATTTCTGTATCAATATATATTTTTAATTTGTTTAGAACTTTGTTATGTAACCTTGTTGAGATCAAATTGGGATGCTATGAATTAGAGCCAAATAAAAGCCAGTCTGCTGAGGATTATCTTAAATCTTTCATGGAGACAGAAGTGAAGCCACTGTGGCCTAAGGGCTGGATGCAGGCAAGGTAAGAAATGTGCCTTCCCGGATTTTGTTGTATTTTCTTATTTTGCTGTTATTAAAGATATATTTGCACACAAACACACATCACATTGATTTTGCTAAGAACTTACATGTTTGGGGAGTGTTGCATGGGAGCTCGGCTGGAGGGAGGAAAGAGAAGGGGGAAAATGATGATCTGAAATTAAAGTGGGAACTGACATGTTCAACATTCTATTAATATATCAAGAGACCCTATCTCAAAACAAAACAGAAGCCAACTAGTGTGTGTGTGTGTGTGTGTGTGTGTGTGTGTGTGTGTGTGTGTTATTTCAGATCATCAGCACTTAACAAAACATGTCTAGAAATAAGATAGGTATATTCTTTTGTTTTGTTTTTAATTCAAACCATTTTTCCTTATTTTGCTTCTGAGTTTAGTAATAAGGAAAAAGGATGGGAGATGATGGTTGTAAACTTGAGGGGTTTTTAACAGATAGAAAGGAACCACATGCTGAATTTAGAGCAGAGAGAGATGTGGTAGCACACATTTGTACCCTAGCGCTGATGAGAATATAGAGGGTTGCAGGTTTGAGGCCAGCCTGTACTGGAGAATTCCAGATCAGCTTGGGCTATTTTGTGAAATCCATCTTTTTTTTTTAAAGATTTATTTATGTATGTATGTATGTATGTATGTATGTATGTATGTATGTATTTATTTGTTATGTATACAATGTTCTGCCTGCATGTATGTCTACAGGCCAGAAGAGGGCACCAGATCTCATTACAGATGGTTGTGAGCCACCATGTGGTTACTGGGGATTGGACTCAGGACCTCTGGAAGAGCAGTCACTGCTCTTAACCTCTGATCCATCTCTCCAGCCCCGTGAAATCCATCTTAAACAAAATTGCCGGTCATGGTAGTGCATGCCTCTCATTTCAGCGCATGGGAAGCAGAGGCAAGCAGATCTCTGTGAGTTCAAAGCCAGCCGGATTACCTAGACCAGTTCAGGCTGGCCTTGAACTCACAGAGATCTGCTTGCCTCTGTTTCCTGAGTACTGGGATTAAAGTCATCTGTCACCATGCCTGGCTGGAGGATTTTAAGAGAATAAAAAACAAACTTGGCTATCAATCTGTCATCCTTAAAGTAACAGAAACAACCTTTTCTGTTGATTTGTTAAAACTTCTAAATACATAGAAACAATATAAAACTTTTCATGAAATACATTATTGAATAAAGTTGTTACTACTTTTGCTTAGTGAATAAGCGAAACTCAAATGGTTAATGATTTTGAGTTCAAGGTCAGCCTGAGTTATAGTACTAAGTTTGAAGCTAGTTTGAGTCATACAGCAGGATCTTGTGTGCAAAAATAAAAAGTGAAGCGATTACCATGTTATCTGCTCTAAAAAATAATTTTGTCTTTCTGATTTTTCTAGAATGCTTTTTAAGGAAAGCCGGAGTGTACATAATCATCTTACTTCTGCTCCGTGAGTAAATACTGACTCTAGATTTCTCCATGTGTTTTTTATTCATGTTATAGCTTTTGGGTCTCTCTTCCCCCCCTCCTCCCCCCAGGGTTTCTCTATGTAGCCCTGGCTGTCCTGGAACTCTGTAGCCCAGGCTGGCCTAGAACTCAAAGATCTACCTGGTTCTGCCTCCCAAGTGCTGGGATTAAAGTTTGCACCACCACTGCCTGGCTCATGTTGTGGCTTTAAGAAACAAAACCATTACTTACTAAAATACTCATTGACATAGGTAAGACTTAAGTATACTGTTAGGTCATCTCTGTGTTGCCCCCTTTTTCTGTTTTGTTTGTTTTGACTGCTGACTTTGGAAAAAGTCCCAAGATATTCTCCAGACCTTCTAGTCTACATTGGGATTCTGCTGTAGGGAGCCACCAGCACAGAGCTCAGGCTTGCTCCCCTTGTTCTTACTGTCTACATGGGTAACTGCATTGATGAGCTGAGCTTACAGGATACTTCCATGTACACTCCTCCCCTTCCTTGCAAGCTTCTAGTGTTGTTCTGTGCACAACTGGCTCTAGAAAATATAAAGCAGATTTCTAGATCTGTGAGATGGTTCCATGGATAAAAGCACTTGCCATAAAAATCTGAATTGGAGCCCTAGAACCCATGGTAAAAGGAGAAAACCAACTCCTGAAAGTTGGGTCCTGACCTCTATCTATGCCCCCTGTACACATATACAGTCACTCACAAATAAATCAATTTTAAAAATGTTTATACCAGAAATTAAACACAGGTCCAGCATATGCTAGGCAAGCACTCTTCTACTGAGCTACTTACCCAGCCCAGTGAAACTTTCTTTAAAGAATGAACCTTCATTCTCCTAATCACAGGAAGATGCCAGTGGTTGCTTTAGGGGTACATACTGGGATGGTACTGGGATGCTGCTCAGTTGGTAGAGTCCTTGCCTACCATGCAGTAAGGCCCTTGGTTCCATCTCCAGCATTTAAAAAAAGTTATTGAAATATATAAAGTTAGTGAGTTATAGATAATGGCTAAAGCACTTCAATATACTTTTAATTCTGCTAAGAGATCAGATTATCATTTTGGGGATGATATTATAAAATTCTTCCTCTTCTTTATATATACAGTTAGAAGAAATGGATATTTTTAGTTTTAGAAAGGACATTTTGTTAATATATCATCAGAGATCTGTTGTTGTTTCAGTTATTATTCTTCGTTTTCTCTTTTAAGACAGAATCTTGCTTTGTTGCCCAGTTTGGTCTTAAACTCCTGGCCTCCAAGTAATCCTGCCTCTACTTCTAAAGTAGGTCGGATCATGAGTGCATGCCACCATGCCTGGCTCCCTCAGCGCTGGGCATTGAACCTAGGCTTTTATACGTGCCAGACGAGTGCTCTGCCATTGGGCTACATCCTACTCCTCTCCTCAGCTTTGAAAGAGTTCCACTGTTACTGCCACCTTTGTGTTTTGTTTTAATAGTAGTAGTTTGGTTGTTTTAAATCAGAAAATAGCATAGGGAAATATGGCTGACTTAATGATCTAATGGCTTCCTCCCAAAACGGCATGGAGGACACTGTTGCCTTCTTGAAACTGCACGTTGACAGGTATTTCATGCTGCTTCCTAAGTGTTCAAAGTTTTTTTGTTTTTTGTAGCCCTGGCTGGCCTGGAATTCATTTTGTAGACCAGGGTGACCTCAAACTCAAGGAGATTCCTTCTTGCCTTTTAATTCATTATCATTCTAACAATTTTTGATTTTTGCAGTTAAGAATAATTTTCGATAAAACCTTAAAATTTTTTCTTAAGCAAAATGTCATTAATAACCCATTGCCCTGATTTGAGTATGACATACCTTGAAGCTGTTTCCCTACAAATAATTGAGTTCTTATCAATCTGTTGAAGTAAGTCTCCTTAGGCTAACCCGTTTAAAGTTATTTTATGTTTTATGTGTTTATATATGGTTTTTTTTCCTATCTATATTTCTTGTTTTAGTAATTATTTGGCCTTCTAGTCACTCTGATTAGAAAAATATGGCTGACTATCCCCGTGCATAGTCTGCTTTAATTCATAACATATAACTGCTTCTGAAGTGACCTTCGTTTTCATCTTTTCTCTTAGGGCAAAGAAAAAGGTGATTCCTACATCAAAACCCAAAGTCAAGGTAAGAGTCTAGCAAATCTGTAGTTGGTCCTAGTTGCTGAGTGTTGGGATAGATTCTGAAGAGAGGAGGACATAGCATCTTTAGCAAAGATTAGTAGGTGCTGTGCTAAGTTGCTTGTTTTCAACTTCAGAAAAGCCCATTTGAGAAGTAGATTGTTGTGGAGCTGTGAGGATTTGCATTCATTAGTTCTACATAGAAATATTGGATAAAATGTAGCAAATGTTCTTTAAAAACATAATTACCCGCTGGGCATGGTTGCATATGATTTTAATCCTAGCACTCAGTCAGACTGGTCAAGTTTCAGCACATCCAGGGCTATATAGATAAACCCTGTCCTAAAAAACATAGCTAAAATTATTAATACGAAAGAGAAATTCCAGAGTCAAAGAGGACCTACCACATTGATGGTCTGTTGCTGAGGCCTTCATTGCCCTTGGAGGGACTAACCATCACATTATGGTTTCTTTTCACTGTCTTCTCAGAATAGAGCGGGTAGGGTGTTCTGGGGTTAGTATGTCAGAAATAGAAAAGAAGCCTGGGGTAAAGCAGGGCCCTGAAAGAATGGTGTCTTTAGTTAATGACGTGGAGGGGAAGCATCTACCTACCAGCAGAGAAAATTCTCTCTTGGCCATGGTTCTAGATTGGAGAAAGACAGTCATGCCTGAAAATGTCCCCTGTGTTAGGAGTTTCATTTGCGTTACTTGCACAAGGTGGCAGAGAAATGTACTGACTCGGCAGTGACCCCGGGCGGTAGGCAAAAGCAGATTCTGTGCCATGTAATGTTCCACATCCTAGGCTTACCTATTTATAGCACAAGTCAAACATACAAGCTGTAGGTAGATCTCAGACAAAGCATGTACTCAGCATGCCAGAGGACCTGGGCATAATCCCAGCACCACAAAAAGCCCCAGACAACAACAGACAAAAAGAGCAACAAAACCCATGAGCTTTCTGTCTGCTGTCTGAAATATAGTCTAGGTAAGTGTATTTATTAGTACAGGTTAGAGTCAGTGGACATCACAAACAATTAAATCCACCACAAATAGGTGGTAGATTTGTTAGTTTAGAACATAAAGTACCTAGGCGTTCATGGTGGTACGTTCATGGTGGTACATACCTGTAATCCCAGCACTCTGGAGGCAGAGGCAGAAGAATTGCAGCAAGTTTGAGGCCAGTCTCAAACATAACTCCAGGCTACTCAGGGAAACATAGATCCTGTCTCAACCTGTTCCTACCCCCAAGAAAAAGAAACATAAGATAATCTTAACAGTGCTTAGGAGAAGCTGGATTGTGAGCCTTCCTCCATTCCGTCTATTCTTTAGCCAAGAACAAGTCTTTCTTCACTGCTAAAATTAATATTTGAGGTGGAAAAGGTAATAAAAATAGCCCTAAAAAGCAGACATAGTTTGGTTATGAATATAGCTCATTTGATAAGTGCTTGCCTCGCATACTTGAAACCCTCACATCACATAAAGCAGTCATTGTAGTGCAAGACTATAATCCCAGCACTCAAGAGATAGAGGCAGGAGGATCAGGAGTTCAAGCAAAGATTGAATTATCAGCATGATCCTTTGCTTGATAAGGAGTTGGAGGTTAACCTAGGATATATGAGACTCTGCCTCCCCCAAATATAATTAAAATAGAAACTTTGTGCTGGTCATACCGTTACTGTTTCTGCCCCCACGTCAGTCCTATATTCTTTCTAATGATGGAGTTTTGGTAATAGTGTACTTGGATTATCAACATGTGCAAGCATACGTGCCATGTGTTACCCTCTCGTTTTAGCCGACAGTGTGACCCTAACGGGATCATGCCCATGCTTCTATAGGTAGTGAGGTTTTCAAGATGAGTTGTTAGGATAAAAGTTTGGGACAAGTGCTTTAGAAGTTAGAGTGTAACAGCATTCTTAACAGCTTACTTACTGTAACACCATAGGAGGTGATGGTAAAGACCCTTCCTGTTCGTTCTTTCCCCACTATGCTGAAGGTAAGTGATGTGGCTGTGTACATCAGTATATAAGACTCTGGGTTTGGGACCTTTTCTTTCTAAGGAACTAACAGAGCCTCTGAAATGATGTGTGGATCTGTGTAGTAGTTTTGTCTTTATCTTAAACATGAAGTTAGTCCAGTACTTTTATTACTCCCAACAAATAAATGATTGCTCTTTAACTTGCTAATGTTTTTCTTTTACTCTGAATATTTTAAACTATAATTTTCTTAACTCTTCCTTGAATTTTAAGAAAGTTAATTTAACAGACAATATTCACCTAGATGTTTAGCACTTTAATTACTAATATCTTTAATTTTCTTAGGACAGAACCTTACTCAATAGGAGACACTAAACACTTATTTGATAAATTACAAATAATGTCCATCATAATGAGTAGAAATATAATTTAAATATGATTGAATAATTCACTTGTTTCCCTGTGTATTGGTGGTAGGTAGCTATAGAAATACAAGGAAGCAAGGAACAAGAATCAGCCTCCCTGCAAACCTTATTAGACAAGAGGTGTAGTCTTGATACACCTTGGAAGGTGAAGTCCCTTCCAAGGGGAATAAAAGCTCTGAGAATCTGGGATTGAAGTAGGTTCTGAATATTTGGTGAAAGTGGAGTTCACGAGTGATGTCTCCCTCAGTCAGTGCCCTTCAGCCTCATTTTCAGGTCCTGGTAAGATGACTTGATAGGACATGGTAACGTAGTGTGTCACACAGTTGTGAGGAGAGCTGATTAGAGCACTGTCTCTCAACATTTTTTTGGTTTTAGCAGTCTTCTCAAGGTTTCTAGCTTTTAAAAAAAGAGGTCCAGTACAGTGGCACATGCCTTTAATACCAGCACTCAGGAGGCAGAGGCAGGTGGATCTTTGTGAGTTCAAGTCCAGCCTGGTCTATATAGGGAGTTCCAGGACATACAGGGCTATAAACAGACCTGTGTCAAAATAAACAAAATTAGCCAAAAAATAATTTTAGTCATCATAAGAATGTCTTAATCTTGTAAAAAACTAAGTTTAAAATTTGTAATTAACTCTCTGTATTTTTTCCAATATAATGCTATTTATGCTAGGAATGTAGCCCAAAAAAAGATGCCAAGGCTCCTGTATCTTTGGTGGCTTCAGTTGGTGGTCCTTCCACGAGCTCCAGCACAGCCATCGTTGCCTCAGCCAGCTCTAGCTCAGCACCAGCCCAAGAAACCATCTGCCTCGATGACTCCCTGGATGAAGACCTTTCTTTCCACTCATCTTCATTGGATCTTGTATCTGAAGCTTTAGCTGTCATCAACAATGGGAACAAGGGTCCCTCGGTTGGCTCAAGGCTAAATGTGCCAACTACAAAGCCTCGTCCAGGACTGAGAGAAGAAAAGCTAGCAAGTATCATGAGTAAGTTACCACTGGCTACTCCCAAAAAACTAGATTCTACTCAGACTGCACACTCGTCAAGTCTTATTGCTGGTCACACGGGGCCAGTACCAAAGAAACCCCAGGATTTAGCTCATACTGGCATTTCTTCAGGCCTTATTGCTGGTTCTTCAATTCAGAACCCAAAAGTTTCCTTAGAACCTTTGCCAGCCAGGCTACTCCAGCAAGGATTGCAAAGGTCAAGCCAGATACATGCTTCTTCCTCTTCACAGACTCATGTCTCCTCCTCCCAAGCCCAAGTTGCTGCCTCCTCTCAGGCTCTGGGAACATCAGAGGCCCAAGATGCTTCTCCGTTAACACAAGCAACAAAGGTGCACCAGCACTCAACTGTCCAACAGAACTATGTGTCTCCATTACAAGCCACCATTAGTAAATCACAGACCAACCCAGTCGTGAAATTAAGTAATAACCCCCAACTTTCCTGTTCGTCCCAACTACTCAAGACTTCAGATAAGCCACTGATGTATCGCCTCCCTTTGTCTACCCCATCACCTGGAAATGGTTCTCAGGGGACCCACCCCCTGGTTTCTAGGACAGCACCGAGCACCACTACCTCCAGTAACTATTTAGCCAAGGCTATGGTGTCACAAATCTCCACACAGGGTTTCAAATCTCCCTTCTCAATGGCTGCATCTCCCAAACTTGCCGCATCTCCCAAACCTGCCACATCTCCCAAACCTTTGCCCTCACCTAAGCCTTCTGCCTCACCCAAGCCCTCTCTGTCAGCTAAGCCTTCAGTATCAACTAAACTTATTTCTAAATCCAACCCAACTCCCAAGCCTGCTGTATGCCCAACCTCTTCCAGTCCAAACACACTAGTAGCTCAGAGTAGCCACTCCACTAGTAACAACCCTGTCCATAAACAGCCCAGTGGAATGAACATCAGCAGACAGTCTCCCACTCTGAATTTGTTGCCCTCAAATCGCACTTCCGGCCTTCCATCTACAAAAACTCTTCAGGCCCCTTCTAAACTAACAAACTCATCATCCACTGGAACTGTTGGGAAGAACAGCTTGAGTGGAATTCCAATGAATGTACCTGCCAGCAGAGGTAGCAACCTTAACTCAAGTGGAGCTAATAGAACTAGTCTATCTGGGGGAACAGGAAGTGGAACACAGGGTGCTACTAAACCGTTGTCTACTCCACATAGACCAGCCTCTGCCTCAGGGTCTTCAGTGGTAACAGCCAGTGTGCAGGTATGTATGTACTATGCATTCATGTGATAAATGTAAGATTGAGCAAGCTTTCTGAGTCACCTTGGTGACTTTTCATGTGACATAGACAACATATAGAATGTGTTTGTACTAGGCTGATAACAGCTATGACCATGAAATGTTCTCGATGTTGATATCATAGTGCTGGGTGAGAATTTCATTGGAATGTGTGTTTTTTATTTTTTCAACCAAGTATCATATTAGGCTGTATGTATGGTGCCATATACCTATAATGCTAGCACATGGAAGGGTGAAGCTGGAAGAACTCAAGTTGAAAGCCAGCCTGGACTATATACAGGGAATTATAATCTAGACTGGGCTGCATAACAGAGTCTTACTAAAAATAAGAAAGTAAAACATTAGAAGGTAGGATGGGGTGTTAGCTCAGTGACAGTCTCCCTAGCATGTGTGAAAGCCCAGGTTCAATCTCCAATACCAGGAAAAGATTCACATTTACCTTAACATTTGTTTTGAAAAACAAAACTTGAATGTATATTTCAAACTTTATCTCTTAGCCAGACATTCTGGTGCACTCCTACAATCCCAGCTCTTGAGAGGTGGAGGCCTGATGATCAGAAGTTCAGAGTTATCCTTGGTTACACAACAAGTTCAAGGCCAGTATAGGCTGTATGACATCCTGTTGAGGGAAGAAACTCTCCACAGAGTCTATTTTATTAAAAACAAGGACAAAGTATTAGTGTAGAAATTTAACACATAGTTGTCTCCCTACCTTTTCTTCTGGCCTTATAAATGTTTGTGGGGGCATGATGTGCATGTTGGGTGCAGTGCTTAAGAAGGCCAGAGAGGGCAACTGATTCCCTGGAGCTGGAGTTACAGGCAGGTTGTCAGCCCCTGACTTGGGTGTATGAACCAACCTCTGGTCCTAGGAAAGAGCAGCAAGTGTTCTTAACCATTGAGCCAGCTGTTTTGTTTATTTAATCAAACTTACACATTTGTATTTTCTTTAAGCATTTATCTGCTCCAAATTAACTTTCTAGTTATTCGTGTATAATTCTGTCCACTTAATGTTGGAATACCTATATACCACATTTTCCCAGTTTGTCAATTTTTAGTTTAAACTTGCCTCTCAGTTAGCAAGGACTCTTTGCTAGAAGGGACATAGACGGTTATTTACTTTACAATTGCTTTTGCACACTTAATCACTGCTTCCTATGTTGTAACACTTACATGAGGGTAGACTTCCTGGCTCACTAACTTAGTATTTCGGGTTATAGAAAAGTCTGAGGCTATGCTGGTTATTTTATTCTCCTTTATAAGTAATGTGTTTTGTCTGCTGAAATGGTTAGAAAATTTACCTTTAAATCCCAGTATTCTTAGACTAGAGCTCTGTTTATCTTGTTATCATTAATTTTGTACTTAGAACATAATGAGCCCCAGACCTGGCTATTTTTTTCAGCTCAAGAATATTTTATTCTTGGTCAATGAGATGGCTGAATGGGTAAAGGTGCTTGCCACCAAGCCTCATGACTTGAGTTTGATCTCTGGGACCCACATGGTAGAAGGAGAACAGATTCCTGAAAGTTGACTCACACACACCAAATAGCACAATTTTCCCAACCCAAGAATAAATGTAATTTTAAGAATTTTTTTTAATAAAAAACATTTTAATTTTAGACAAAAAAGGGGAAATGTGGTGATATTGTGTTCCCCAAAATATTGTGCACTCTAATAAACTTATCTGGGGTCAGAGAACAGAACAGCCATTAGATAAACGTAGAGGCCAGAAAATGGTGGCACACACACCTTTAATCCTAGCCTTCTGGTGGCAGAGATCCAACTGGATCTCTGTGAGTTCAAAACCACACTGGAAACAGCCAGGCATGGTGACACACGCCTTTAATCCCAGAAAGTGATGGCAGGAAGCAGAAAGGTATATAAGGTGTGAGGACCAGGAACTAGGGCCTGTTAAGCTTTTAGGCTTTTGAGCAGCAGTTCAGCTGAGATTCATTCTGGATGAGGACTCAAAAGCTTCCAGTCTGAGGAAAGAGGATCAGCTGAGAAACTGGCAAGGTGAGGTAGCTGTGTACTGTTCTGCTTCTCTGATCTTCCAGCATTCACCCCAATACCTGGCCCTGGGTTTGTTTTTATTAGTAAGACCTTCTAACAATGCGTGTTACATCTGAGTAACCAATCAAAAACAAAAACTACGTTATTCTATATTTGGTGATTGTTTCTGATTCAGTGCTTTGCTTAGACAGTGGACATTTGTATATAGGCTGGACTGGCCAGGAGCCTGCTGCACTCCTACCTGACCCTGAAGCTGAGTTCCCCAGCCTGTGCTGCCACACCTCACTTAGCTTAGGGTTATTTTGAGACCTTTTTTTTAAAAGACAGGATCTCACTCTGTAGCCCGGGCTTCAGACTTGGAGCAGTCCTCTTCCTGCAGCCTCTTAGCTGCTGGGCGGCAGCCGTGCACTAGCCAGTCTGATTTGTTGTTCATCACCTTGTGTTGTGTTCATTTCTTTACCTTCACTGTATTTTGAGGCTTTCAGAGACTTACCCTTCACATTAATGATGTGGCTTCTTTAATATTTTTCCCTCCTGTAAGTAATATCTATTCACTGTGAGCAACTTTAGAGACAAGAAAATAAAAACCGCCTGTACCCACCACCTTTTGTATGTAGGGTGTTTTAAGGCTGTTTTCAAAAAACTGTCTCACACAATATATGTTATAAATACCTTTTTAAAATACATATCTTATGATTTATAAGTACTTGTGTCTTAAATCTTTGAGAACATGACTGATCTGTGCAATGAGTTGTCTAAGGCAATGCTCTAACTTTGTGCTGCTCCTTTTTTGTGGAGTAGCAATTTAGTGAAAAGCTTTCCCTTTCACCTTGCTATTTGTAGAGGCTTCATGCATTTCAGTATAGTGTAAGACTTGGTGTTGAATATACATTTAATAATACCAAGTTATCATTCTTGCACTCACATGAGTTCAGGATTGCATACTAATGTAGAATAAATTCAATTTACTGGCACTTCAGTGGTTGAAATCCATATTGATGTTTTGTCTCTGCTAAAAAAAAATGTTTTTTTCATCATAAGGAAATAAAGCTGAGTGGGTGTTCTTCACCTGCAGCCCAGTACTGAGGCAGGAGGATCACTTGAGCCTATAAGTTCAAGACCAGCCTAGACAAGATAGTGAGACCTTATCTCAAAGAGAAGGGAAAGACAAAGAGGGAGAGGTAAACACCAAAGCTCAAATACACTGATAATGGGGATTATCTGTTAAAATTGTTCCTTATAGACAAGGTCTGGGAATTAGTCTTCATTACTGGTCATGGTTGCTAGAAAGGTGATCCTTTTTTTAAGTAACCTTTAATCAAAGGAGAAAAGAAATGGAATTCTAACAAAAGTGGTAGTTCTGGGCCTATACCCTCCTTACTATCCACGCTTATGTTCTTTCTGAGACAAGGCCTTCAACAAAGTCACTACTTCCCATGTGCTGGGGTTATAGGCATGCACCACCATGCCCAGCTAGCAAGAATAATGACAACCAGGTGTGGTGTGGCTCACCCTTAATCCCAGACAGAAGCAGGTGGATCTCTGGGAGTTTGAGTCTAGTGTGGTCTTCATAGTGAGTTCCAGACTAGTCAAGGATACATAGTGAGACCCTGTCTCAAAAAAGAAGAATGAACAAATGAATGACAAACTCTTAATTTTATGAATGTTACCATTGTGTTATCTTGTGACTTACATTATGAAAATAGGAAGTATAGTTCTCATGTAGCTGTACCATTTTGCTGAAATAGTAATCAGATTTTGGTTAAATCTCCCATGACATAAGTATTGTCTTTTTTTCCACTATCAGAGTTATGACTTCATTTACTTTCTTATTATAAAATGTTAGGGGAGTTTTCTATACTTAAAAATTGGATTTGTGTTTTGTTTTTTACTTCATTGCCTTCAAGTGTCTGATTAAATTGTCCTCCACCTTTTTTTTCACCTCTAAAATCTATCTGGCCATCTTGTATTTGATTATCCTTTATCCTATAAGAAGCCGTTCATTGTCTTAAGAATAATTGATCTGTCAGCAAGAAAGCTGCATGACAAAATATCTGTTGATGACGAGTTCCTTTCTGGTACTCTTCCATTCCCAGGTCGCTGTATGACTTGGAAGCCCCAAGGTTCCTGCCTTCTTTGATCTGTTTTTCTCTGTCTTACTGGATGACTCAAGAAAAAGTCAGTAGTTGATTAATGTCACATTGCCTCTGCCATTGGGTAGTTGTTTCCATATGAAATAGCATCTCTGAAGTCTTCTCAGCTCCTTTTGTGGCCTCTAGATGTCTGTTGAACCTAGGTGCTTAAAGCAGATGTTCCTCCATGAAGAAGTACATTTGGGGTCTGTTCTTGTGAAGCTGGCACCTCCTGTCTACAAGGCATCTGCAGTGCTATCCACAGTCATTTTACAAAGGCTGAAAGTTAAAATATTCCTGAGTCCAAATTATTATCTCTGTCTACTTTCCTTCCAGAACGTTCTTCCTCTTTCTTGCCCTTCAGCTTACTGACTTTGTGTGACCCTGTGTTTGCCACTTTATGATTCTAAAAGCCATCACCCAGTAAGCAGACTGGGTACTATGTGCCAGGCTCTCTTCTATGTGCTGGGGCCCCAGGGTTAATAACATACTATCCCTGCTCTCGTGGAGCATATCCTCTAGATAAGCTAAACACCAGTATTATTTAAAAAAAGAAGCATGTGCTATGAAAAAAATGTTGAAAGTTGATTATTGCTAACATAAGGGACCACAAAAGGCCTATTAAAGGAAATACTATTTTATTTGAGCAGAGAGTTGAAAGAACGGGGCACAGGCATGTGTAGAGAAGACAGGAGATTGGTATGGACTAGGGGACACAGTATAGAAATGCTGAGTGAAAGAGCCTGAGATGAAAGCCCGTGTGCTGTGTGACCAAACTGGGGGGATAAACTACACTGATGGGGACAGTAAGGGTTTGGGGGTTCCTTACGAAGAAGGGAAGCTGTTGGGAAGTCTTAACCAGGAGAACAGTATGGCTGCATTTCAGAATAGTATTCTCGGTGACTGGGAAACAGCCCTTTCACCCAACAGAGTGAGTAGCTGTATAGGATCAAGTGCCTGCCTGAGAAAAGCAGTTTCCGTTCTGATTTCTTCTCAAAATGGAGAAAGCATAGAAAACATGTCAGATTATAGACACTGTATTCTGCTCATCTAGCTAATATTGACAGCTTTTCTATGCTCCCAAATGTTACAAACAGTGGGATTTTCTACTTCTGAAAGTACCTCTTCGGGAGAACTCCTAAATGTCAGTGTAACATTGAGGTCACCTAGCATTCTAATTTAGTCATAAACAGAATTGGATTTGGAAAATCCTTAGAAAGTGTAAAACATTATTTATAGCATATTTTTTCATTGCTGGTATTCAAGTTATTTTAAAAATAGGAACTTGTCCTAATTTATCTTTTCCACCTGTTGTAATGCTTCACTTAGACTTTTGTAGAAAGGCTTTAAAAGGTTCAACTCATTTGCATTATTTACTGTTTTTCACTGAGGGAGCCATTTGGGACACAGCCTTGGAGACTTACCTTGAAACTACAATAGACTTAGTTTAAAACGAAGGAACCATTCTTGCTTATTTTTTTTTTTTTTTAAGATTTGTTTATTAATTTAATGTATGAGTTGCTCTATCGACTTTATGCCAGAAGAGGGCGTCTGTTCACACGGATGGCTGCGAGTCACTGTGTGGTTGTAGGAATTGACCTCAGGACCTCTGGAAGAGCAGCCAATGCGCTTAACTGCTGAGCCATGTCTCCAGCCCCCATTCTTGCTTGCTTTTGGGGGGGGGGCGTCGAGACAGGTTTTCTCCATGTAGTTTTGGTGCCTGTCCTGGATCTCACTCTGTAGACCAGGCTGGCCTTGAACTCAGAGATCCGCCTGGCTCTGCCTCCCAAGTGCTGGGATTAAAGGCATGCACTGCCGGGCTTCTTGCTTACTTTTAAACTGATACAGGATCTTTTTTATCCCAGTCACTTTAAAACAGTATTGTTTCTAACTGGGTATTTTTTCTTAAATGTATCCACTGTGTATCATAAGTGGCATAGTAAAGAAAAAGGCTGGCAACTCTTCAAAATGTCACTTAGCATAACCTGTTGAGGATTAGTGCTTAGGTGTAAAGAGAAAGCTGGGTGAAGAAGAAACTCCTTCAGTGTATGAGGCCTGCAGACTAAGGTTGCAACCCCAGGTTCCTGGAAAGAAGTACTTGCTGATGGGCAGGGATGGGCACGGTGATTCCAGTTTTGGACATGGCAGGTCAGTTGAGTGTTGGAAGCCCAAGTGGTGTTACTCACGAAATTCTGATTCACAGGATCACAATTGAGGTGACAGGTCAGAACTGAGCTTATAAATATCAGTGATAACACAGGAGATGAACAAAGGTTGGAAATGGAGTAGTGGAACCAAAATAAGATGGCTTCTGGAGAGTGACCTCACTTTTTGTTCAGCAGTGGTATGGACAGAACTGTGTATACACCCTGGGGTGTATAACACTATGCAGTGGGCCACAATGCATGGGAAAGTTACATATATTTTCTTACATGTTAAGAAATGAAACCTTTAGCCCTTACTATGCATGGTGGCGTCTGAGGCATGCCTGTAATCACCATACTTAAGAGGCTGAGGCTGGAAGACTCGTATTTCAGGGTTTGTTTGTGTTACATAATGAGTTCAGGCCAGCCTGAGCTAAACAAAGAGATGCTGTTTGAAAAATAAAATATCAACCCTTAATTAATGAGATATTTTGGTAGAAATAACTCACAAAACCAACAATATCTAATATGTATTATTAACTTAAAAAAAGCTTTTTGGAAGTTCTAACTGGCCTGAAACTTGCTATGTAGACCAGACTGGCCTCGGAACTCGCAAAGATCCACCTGACTCTGCCTCCCGAGTGCTGGAATTAAAGGCATGTGACATCACCACTATCCATCTCTCCAGTTTCTAAATTTAAAAAAATTAAATAAATAAATAAAAATGAATTCTGTTTTCCTGACCACAGTTAAAACTATAAAATTTTAACTAAGGAAGTATTACAGACTACAAAAGAAAACTCCCAGTGGCAGGACTATCGTGTGTAATGTTTGCTTCTAAGAAAGTTGGATGTATTAAATAAATGTTTGATAATGATAAGTGCCCATTGTGAAGAATGCCAGAAGTGGAAAAATCACTTAATTGTTGCATAGAAAGTGGTCGGAAGAATTGACTTAGCTTAAAGAGTATTTTAAGTAGTTTCCCCTGTAAGCTCACCAACATTAGCAGATTTCTGATTCATCACTCAGGGCCTCAAAGCTCACGTAAAGGAGTAAGAAAACACTTTATACTTAGGAAGTCTGATTTCAGAAAAGCAGTGTAATGGAAACCAGCTTTTAGCAGTTCTGGAGAAATATAGACGGGGGAAATGGAGGCTGTCATTCAGTAGGTTTGATTTTTAAAAAGGGATACATATATAATATTAGATTATTGCTGGGGGATGGAAAAGATCCAGAAATAACAGTGGAGTTGTAGAAAGAAAAAGAGAGAAGGAAGGAAGGAAGGAAGAAA
>CABHPH010128405.1:3734-23397 GCA_902168325.1 Peromyscus nudipes
AATATAATAACAACATTGTAAAGCCTGAATCTATGTCAGATGTCCCGTCAAACCCTGGTGTGTTATCTAAGTTGATAGTTATACCAATTGCGTTTCAATAATGAAAACAACCAACTGATAGAGCATAAACTAGAATAGAGAAATCAGACTCTTGCCTGGCATAGTGATACACACATGTAATCTTAGCACTTAGGGGGCTGAGGCAGGAGGACTGCCAGAAGTTCCAGACCAATCTGTGATATGCAGTGAGTTCAACCCACCAAGACCACAGTGTCACCCTGTCTCAAATGAAAACAGATAAAAATATAGGAGAAAAATGAGTGGAAGGATTAGGTGCTCCCTTTTATTTTTAAAATTTGTTTTGTGTGTTTGGGCTTTGTGTGTTTTACTGCATTACTATGCAGTGAACACAGGGCCTCCCACATGTTAGGTACTCTACCACTCGGCTGTATCCCTAGACCTTTCTTTCTGGTTTTTTATTTGTTTAAGTCAGAGTCATACTGAGTTGTCTAAACAGGCCTTGAACCCACCCTGTAGTCCAGGCAGGCTTTGAACTTGTGATCTCACTGCCTCAGACTCTCAAGTAGCAGCAATTACAGTCCTGCACCATGGGCCTATCTGTCTGTTCTGGAGGTCAGGTCTTGCTATGTAGCCCCAGCTAGCCTCACGCTCATGCTCCTCCTGTATCTGCCTCCCACGTCCAAGGTTTCCGGGCATGCACGACCACACCCAGCTAGAAGCCAGCCCTTCTTGATCTTACATTTTGATGACATCAGCACTGGTCTTGCCCTTCCCCCACATTGACTCTTAATCTATCTTTCTGAATAGATCAAAATCTGCAGATGCTCAGAAAATACAGATTACCAAGTGAAATTCAAACACCTTCCAAAGACTTCTGCTCAGGCTTGACCAGAAGCTGCCAGTACCCCCTCCATCCCTTAATCCTCTCACATCCCTAGAGCGCCAAGACCCATCTTTTATCTACCTTCCTTTTCCTTAACCAAGGATCCGTTTCCATCCTTGCCAGCCTTGGATTTATGTCTCTACAACTCACCCTACGTCTTTGACGACCTTAACCTGTGCCAGTGTGGAAGTCTGAATCACAGATCTTCCTGGGATCAGCACAGTATGATTGCTTCATAGCCGGTACCTAGCTCCTCAGCCCAACACTGGAACAAAGGTTGGGTACAAGGAACAGGTTTCCTGATGAGTTAGTGAAATCTAAACAAAATGATAGGACAGAAAATGAAGATCAAAGCTTTATTTTAATGTGACTATTTACAGGGAACAGAAGAAGAAGAAACAAAGATCATTGGGGTCTCCAGAAATGGGCTCCATTGCTAATTCTGTCTCCATGTTACAGATCATCTCCTATATCTTAGGCCAAAATCCTTTAGTTCTTTATTTCCATTCTTCTTTAGAAGAACCCCAACTCCCACTGTCAGGAGTTACGCAATCCTGGTTTCTTCCTGCATTCCATTCTACACCAGCACAGCCTATGAACACAAAAGCTTAGTAGTAGCATGTTTTGATTTTTGTTTTCTAAAGTCCGAGGCTGTTTTACTTGGGGTTTCTATTACTGCAATAAACACCATAACCAAAGGCAACCGGGAGAGGAAAGAGTTTGTTTCATCTTACAGCTTGGAGTGCACCATTCTAGGGAAGTCAGGGCAGGAACTCAAGCCAGGAACTGATTCAGAAGCCATAGAGGAATGCTGCTTATTGGCTTCCTCCTCATGGTTTGCTCAGCCAACTTTCTTACAGAACCTGGGATCACCAACCCAGGGGTGCCACAGCCCACAATAAGATGGGCTCTTGTACATCACACATCAATCAAGAAAACGCACCACAGGCTTGCCTGCAGGCCAATCTGGTGGGGATATTTTCTCAGTTGAGGTTTCTTCTCCCCAGATAACTCTAGCTGGTTTTGAGTTGGTATCAAACTAGCCAACACTGTGGTCTGATTTTAAAAGTAAGCCACAGCTGGACTTGGCAGGACCACACAGTTTCTCTTGGTTCCAAGTCATCCTGCAAGTTTAGAACAGACTCCAACATATGGCACCACTAGGCGTCACTGAGTTCTTTTTACACAAAAGGAGGAGGTGACTCTTGAGTCTTACCAGACTATCTCTAGTGGCTTACTTACTCCAGACCAGAAACGTGTGTGCTCATGTGCCCATTTGCATTTATTCATTCACTCAATAGATGCCTTTGAAGACCTCCTGTGTTTCAGCCACCACAATCAGGTGAGACTGAAAAGACACGTCACACACAAACCTTTAATTAGACAGTGTGATAGGCAGAGCAAAGAAAGATTGGAAAGTGTACCGAAAGTCCCTAGCTGGGGGACATGACCCGGCTATATGGATCATAGGGGGCTTTTCTAAGAAAGTGACTCTGAACTCTGCCTGAGATATAAGTATTGATTAGATAAAACTTTGTGACCAGAGGAAGCATCTTTTAAGGCTTAGAATTGTTTCAAAGTGCACCAGACAGTATAAGACAGATGCAGGCAAATCCATCAATCATACAAGACATAATTCCAATAATATCTTCCTGTGATGGCACATTAAGAAAACTACATTCAAAGACCAAGTAGGCTGCCCATGGACCTTCTCCACTCTCTTTGTTCCCCAAGACCCAATCATCAGGGTCACCCGTAGCACTGCAGCAGAATACCAGCTGCAGCCTCACCTCCCCACTGTCCATACCTCCTATGGATCCCACAGATCATCTCCCCCTGGGTTCCCCTTCCCCCAGCCTCCAACATCAGCAAACATTCCCCATGAATATACCTACCAGCCCAGCAAGCCACTAAAACAAGCAACATACAGTCAACACGCTCTGAAAATCCAGAGAAGAAACAGAAACGAAGGAACTAAACACTCACCCAACAAAGACAAACCCAGAAAACAGCACCTAGACCTATAATCACCCCAAACCCAGATGCCTAGACGCCAGTGTAAGGATACAATCAACAACAGTCAGGGCAACATGTCTCAAACAGAGTTTAGCTATCCCACCACAGAAGGTTCTTTATATTCCAACATAGCTGAAGCACAAGAAAAAGGCCTTGAGACCAACTATATGAAAATGATAGAGGTCCTTAAAGAAGGAATGAATAGATGCCTTAAAGAAATCCAGGAAAACAGACAAATAATTGGAGGAAATGAATAAATCCATTAAAGAAAGCCAAGAAAAAACAAACAAAAAGTTGAAGGAAACAAATAAAACTGTTCAAGACCAGAAAATAGAAATAGAAGCAATAAAGAAAACACAAACTGGGGGAAATCTGGAAACAAAAAATTTAGAAATGTGAACAAGAAATACAGAGGCAAACTTCACTAATAGAATATAAGAGATAGAAAAGAGAATGTCAAGCATTGAAGATGTGATAGAAGGAGTTGATGCATCCATCAAAGAAAATGTTAAACCTAAACAATTCCTGACACAAAACATCCAGGAAATCTGGGACACTATGAAAATACCAAACCTAAAAATAATAGGAATAGAGAAAGGAGATGAATCCCAACTCAAGGACCCAGAAAATACTTTGAACAAAATCATAGAAGAAAATTGTCCTAACCTAAAAAAGTAGATGCCTATAAAGGTACAAGAATCATACAGAACACCAAATAGATTAAACCAGAAAAGAAAGTCCCCTTACCATATATAATCAAAACACTAAACACACAGAACAAAGAAAGAATATTAAAAGCTTCAAGGGAAAAAAAGAAACATATAAAGACAGGCCTATTAGAATTATACCTGATATCAAAATGG
The DNA here is from genome assembly GCA_902168325.1 of Peromyscus nudipes. NCBI lineage: Eukaryota > Metazoa > Chordata > Mammalia > Rodentia > Cricetidae > Peromyscus > Peromyscus nudipes. The sequence continues at coordinate 7,518 of CABHPH010128405.1, forward strand.
AGACTCTAAAAGCCAGAAGGGCCTGGACAGATATCCTTCAGACTCTAAGAGACCACAGATGCCAACCTAGACTACTATTCCAATCACCATAGATGGAGAAAATAACATGTTCCATGATAAAGTGAAATTTAAACAGTATCTATCTACAAACCAGCCCTACAAAAGTTGCTAGATGGAAAACTCCAGCACAAATATGTTAACTACACCCATGAAAACACAGGAAATAAATAATCTTACACCAGCAAAACCAAAAGAAGGTAAACACACACACGCACACGCATATGCACACCACCGCCACCGCCACCACCACCAATAACAACAACAAAATAACAGGAACCAACAATCATTGGCCATTGATATCTCTCAATATCAATAGTCTCAATTACCCAATAAAAAGACACACACTAACAAAATGGATATGAACACAGAATCCATCTTCTGCTGCATCCAAGAAACACACCTCAACATCAAGTGTAGACTTACCTCAGGGTAAAGATTGGAAAAGATATTCTAAGCAAATAAACCTAAGAAGCAAGCTGGTGTAGCCATTTTAATATCTAAAAAAATAGACTTCAAACAAAACTAATCAAAAGAGATAGAGATGGATACTACATACTTATCAAAGGAAAAAAATCCACCAAAATGATATTTCAATTCTTAACATTGATGCCTTAAACACAAGGGTACCCAAGTTTACAAAAGAAAACTCCTACAGCTTAAATCACATATTTACCCTCACATACTGAAAGTGAGAGACTTCAATACCCTCTCTCTCTGATGGACAGGCCATACAGACAAAAACTAAACAGAGAAATACTGAAGCTAATAGATGTTGTGACTCAAACCTAACATACCTCAGAATATTTCATCGAAACACAAAAGAATACACTTTCTTCACAGCACCTCATGAAACTTTCTCCAAAATTGACCACCTACTCAGTCACAAAGCAAGTCTCAACAGATATAAGAAAATTAAAATACCCCCTGCATCCTATTAGACCACCATGGATTAAAGCTGGATTTCAGCAACAATAGAAACAACAGAAAGCTTACAAACTCATTGAAACTGAACAACTCTCTACTGAATTACCAATGGGTCAAGGAATAAAGAAAGAAAGAAATTAAAGACTTGCTAGAATTCAATGAAAATGAATTCACAACATATCCAAATGTATGGGACATAAGTGCCTCCTTTATAAAGAATTTGGAGAAATCTCATACTAGTGACTTAACAGAATACCTCAAAGCCCTAGGACAAAAAGAGCAAACACACACAAGAGGAGTCGATGGTAGGAAATAATCAATCTGAGGGCTGAAATCAATAAAGTAGAAACAAAGCACTACAAAGAATCAATGAAACAAAGAGTTGGTTCTTTGAGAAAATCAACAAGATAGACAACCCCTTATCCAAACTAACTAAATGGCAGAAAGAGATTATTCAAATTAACAAAATCAGAAACAAAAAGGGGACCATAACAACAGACACTGAGGAAATCCAAACAATCATTAGGTCATACTTCAAAAACCTGTACTCCACAAAATTGGAAAATCTAAAAGAAATGGATAAATTTCCTGACAGATACCACAATCCAAAATTAAACCAAGATCAGATAAACAACTTAAACAGACCTATAACCCCTAAGGAAATATAAGCAGTCATTATAAGTCTCCAAACCAAGAAAAGTCCAGGGCCAGATGGTTTCAGCGCAGAATTCTACCAGAATTTCAAATAAGAGCTAATACCAATACTCCTCAAATTATTCCACAAAACAGAAAGAGAAGGAATATTGCCAAATTATTTTTATGAGGCCACAGTTACCCTGATACCCAAACAACACAAAGACCCAACAAAGAAAGAGAATTACACCAATTTCCCTCATTAACATTGATACTCAATAAAATACTCAATAAAATACCGGCAAACCAAATCCAAGAACACATTGAAAAGATCATCCACCATGATCAAGTGGGCTTCATCCCAGTGATGCAAAGTTTGTTCAACATACTAGAATCTGTCAATGTAATCCACCATATGAACAAACTGAAAGAAAAAAACAACATGATCATCTCATTAGATGTTGAAAAAGCCTTTGACAAAATCTAACACCCCTTTATGATAAAAGTCTTGGAGAGATCAGGGATACAAGGAACATACCTAAATATAATAAAAGCAACATACAGCAAGCTGACAGACAACATCAAATTAAATGTACAGAAATTCAAAGCAATTCCACTAAAATCAGGAACAAGACAAGGCTGTCCACTTTCTCCATATCTATTCAATATAGTACTTGACATTTTAGCTAGAGCAATAAGACAACAAAAGGAGATCAAGGGAATACAAATTGGAAAGGAAGAAGTCAAACTTTCACTATTTGCAGATGATATGCTAATATACATAAGTGACCCCAAAAATTCTACCAGGGAACTTCTACAGATGATAAACACCTTCAGTAAGGGGGCAGGATACAAGATTAACTCAACAAAATCAGTAGTCCTCCTCTACACAAAGGATAAATGGGCTGAGAAAGAAATCAGAGAAACATCACCCTTTATAACAGCCACAAATGACATAAAATATCTTGGGGTAACTCTAACTGAACAACTGAAAGACCTGTATGACAAGAACTTCAAGACTTTGACAAAAGAAATTGAAGAAGATATCAGAAGATGGAAAGATCTTTTATGCTCATGAGTCAGTAGGATTAACAGAGTAAAAATGGCTATCTTACCAAGAGCAATCTACAGATTCAGTGCAATCCCTATCAAAATTCCAACACAATTCTTCACAGACCTTGAAGGAACAATATTCAATTTCATACGGAAAAACAAGAAACCCAGGATAGCTAAAATAATCCTGTACAAAAAAAAGAACTGCCAGAGGCATCACCATCCCTGGTCTCAAGCTCTACTATAGACCTATAGAAATAAAAACAGCATGGTATTGGCATAAAAACAGACAAGTGGATCAACGGAATCAAATCAAAGACCCAGACATAAATCCACAACCTATGGTTACTTGATTATTGACAAAGAAGCCAAAACTATTCAATGGAGAAAAGAAAGCATATTCAACAAATGGTGCCAGTATAACTGTATGTAGAAGAATGCAAATAGATTCATATCTATGACCCTGCACAAAACCCAAGTCCAAGTGGATCAAAGACCTCAACATAAATCCAGTTACATTGACCTGGTGGAAGAAAATGGAGAACAGCCTTGGCACAGGAGACAACTTCCTGAATAGAACACCAGTAGCACAGACACTGAAATGACAATTAATAAACGAGACCTCATGAAACTGAAAAGTTTCTGTAAGGTAAAGGACACCATCAATAGGACAAAGCTGCCTTCAGAATGGGAAAAGATCTTCACCAACCCCATATCCAATAGAGGGCTGACCTCTGTAATATATAAAGAACTCGAGAAACTAGACATCAAAAAATCAAATAATCCAATTTTAAAATGGGGTAATGACCTAAACAGAGAATTCTCAACAGAAGAATCTCAAATGGCAGAGAAACACTTAAAGAAATGTCCAGCATCCTTATCTATCAGGGAAATGCAAATCAAAATGACTCTGAGATTCCATCTTACATCTGTCAGAATGGCTAAGATCAAAAACACAAATGACAGCTTATGCTGGAGAGGATATGGAGCAAGGGGAACACTCCTCCATTGCTTGTGGGAATGCAAACTTGTACAGCCACTTTGGAAATCAATATGGTTGTTTCTCAGAAAATTGGTAATCAATCTACCTCAAGACCCAGCTACACCAGTCTTGGGCATATACCCAAAGGATGCTCCATCCTACAACAAGGACACTTGATTAATTATATTCATAGCAGCTATATTCATAAATAACCAGAAACTGGAAACAACTTATATGTTCCTCAACCAAAGAATAGATAAAGAAAATGTGGTACATTTATACAATGGAATATTACTCACTTGTTAACAAAAATACATCATGAAATTTGCAGGCAAATGGATGGAACTTGAAAAAGTCATCCTGAGTGAGGTAACCTGGACCCAGAAAGACAAATATAATATGTACTTACTCATAAGTGGATATTAGCTGTTAAGCAAAGGATAATCATGCTACAATCCACAGACTCAGAGAAGTTAGGTAAAGAGGGGGGCTTTAGGGAGGAATATGTGTATCTCCCTGGGAAGGAAAAGTAGAATAGATTTTGAGAGCAGACTTGGGGTCAGGTGGGGACTAGAGAGAGGAATCAGGTAGGAGGATTATGGAGGAAAGGAGTACAGGGCGAGACAGCTGGAATTGGGCATTTGGGGCAGTGTGGAAACTTAGTACAGTGGAAACTTTCCGAAATCAATGAGGGTGATTCCATGATGGACTAGTGAGGACTTCTAGTAATAGAGGATATGGAGTCTGAACTAATCATCTTTTGTAGCCAGGCAAGGTTTTTAGTGGTGGGACTCTGTGGTGATACTTTATTTATGTTGAAATGTAGTGATATTTTATTTGTGCTTTAATAAAGCATGCCTGGAGATCAGGGGAAAAGGCCAGCCATTTTAAGTAAACAAGAAGTCAGGCAGCATATGCCCTTAATCCAATCATTTATCAGGCAGGGTCTCTGTGTGTTCAAGGCCATACTAGGGAACAGAGCCAACATGGTGACACATGTCAGTACCAACCATAGAGACCTGGAGGTGTGTACAGACAGACAGTGACAAGGAAGTGAGGTAGCTGGGCTAAGATAGCCAATGAGAGGGTAGAACAGCAAGGCAATAAAGGTGTGGGTAAGATAGGAAGTAGCTCGCATTTGGAAGCTGCAGAGTTGGTGAGGTAAGGTTGGCTGGTAGCTTTCCCTATTTCCCTGATCTCTCTAAGGCTTTCACCTCTATATTTTGCTCCATGATTTTTATTTAATAAGACCATTTAGAAATTCGTCTACAGGACTCAGTTGCATTCAATTTAGTTGTTGGTCAAGGGGGTCCCATGGAGATCCCTAAACAACCCAGGCTGATTCTAGAACAGAGGGTCACACTCTAAAAACTGACAGTGGGGCTCCCATTAATGAGGACAACATCCACACAGCTCATTGCTGTGGATATTTGTATGCTGTGAATGTGTTGCTCTGATTGGTTAATAAATAAAGTGCTGATTGGCCAGTAGCCAGGCAGGAAGTATAGGCAGGACAAAGAAAGAGGAGAATTCTGAAAAGTGGAAGGCTGAGTCAGGAGACACTGCCAGCTGCTGCCATGAGAAGCAAGATGTAAAAAGCACTGGTAAGCCACGAGCCACATGGCAAGGTATGGATTAATAGGAATGGGTTAATTTAACATATAAGAACTAGATAACAAGAATTCTAAGCCATTAGGACAAACAGTTTAAATAATATAAGTGTCTGTGTGTTTATTTTGGCCTGAGTGGCTGTGGGCCCAGGTGGGACTAGAGATGACTCCAGCTACAGCTCATTGAACATGGAGAGGTCTAGCTGGTGTCTGCATGGAGCCTTTACCCCTATGTTCTAGTCTCTTTGGTGCAGGAAGGTACTCTGCAGGCTACAGAAAGAGAAACCTGACACCAACACAGCCATAATACCTTCAACCTACAATGTGTTGCCTGCAAGATGTGCTAGGGCAAAGGTAACTCAGACGTTGTTAGAGTGGCCAACCAACGTCTGTTTAACTTGAGGACCACACCATGAGAGGGAGCTTATGCCCTATACTGCCTAGATGGCCAGGAATTTAGAAACTGGATAGCCCAAAGTCCTAAGGTAAAACCAAACACAACTGGCCAAAATCAAAAGAAATAAAATTTAAAAAGAAAAGAGAAAAAAAGAAATCAATGAAATGATTCCTAATGATATCCTGCTATACTTATAGATTAGTGCCTTGTCCAGTGGCCATCAGAGAGGCTTCCTCTGGCAGCAGATGGGAGCAGGTACAGAGACCCACAGCCAGAAATTATGTGGAGAGAGAGTCTAAACTGAAGGTCTCCACTGGGTCCTTCTCCTTGGATCTTGCTGAACCCCACCAAAGACAGGGAAGGAAGATTGTAGGAGTCAGAGGGTATGGAGGACACCAGGAGAACATGGCCCATTAAATCAAGTAAGCAGGGATCATATGGCCACAGAGGCTAAAGCAGCAAATATGGGGCCTGTGTGGGTCTGCATCAGGTCCTCTGCATGCGTATTACGGCATATAGCTTGGTGTTTATGTGGGATTCCTAACAGTGGGAATGGGTGTGTCTCTGAGTCTTTTGCCTGCTCTTAGGACTCTTCCACCTATTATTGGGTTGCCTTGTCTAGCCTCTATATGATGGGTTTTGCCTAGTCTTATTGTATCTTGTTTTGTCGTGTTTGGTTGTTGTCTCTTGGAGGCTTGCTCTTTTCAGAAGGGAAATGGTGGGGGAGTGAAACTGGGGGAGAGGGGAGGTACTGGAGAGAGGGGTGGAGTGGAGGGAGGGGAAACTGTGGTCAGGAAGTACTGTATGAAAGAAGAATCTATTTTCAATTTTTAAAAAGTACATTCATACATTAAGGAGTGTATTTTTTCTATTTTTCTTGTGTTGAAAATGGATGTTTTTCAGACAATTCATTCTGATTATGATTTTTCCTCCCCTAACTCCTCCCAGACCCTCCCCACCTCCAGGCTCATCTGAATCCACACCCTTTCTGTCTATTGTTAGAAAACAAACAAGCATCTAAAGAATAATAACAAGATAAAATAAGATGGAGCAAAAACAGACAAACAAGAGTAGGACAAAACAAATAAACAGAAGGCAGAGAACCAAATAATAAGAAAGGGAAATGCATAAAGACACAGAGACACACACATTCTCACACACAGAAATCCAACAAAAATATAAAACTGGAAGCCATAATATGTACATAAAAGGTCCTGTAAAGTTAAAAACAGAAAGGAAGGAAGGATGGAAGAACAGAAGGAAGGAAATGAAAGAAAATAGTGCCTTGACAAAACATTAAAATCTTATGAGTAAGAACCTCCAAAGATGCCATTGAGTTAGTTGTATTGGCCATCTAGTGCTGGGCATGGAGTCTGCTCTTAAGAGTGGTTTCTTTCCCCAGTTTTTTCTTTATTAGAGAAAACTAGTTTTTCATTTGCAAGAGATTATCAACTAGAGATAGCTTCTGGCTTAGGGATGGGGCCTGGGTCCACTTCTCTCAGCACTGGGACCCCATCTGGTGCAGACCCTGTGCATGCTGCCACTGTCTCTGTGAATTCATGTGGGCATTGGTCTTGCTGTGTTAAGAAAGCCTTGTTTCCTTGCTGTCCTCCATCCCTTCTCGCTCGTATAATCTTTATGCCTTTTTTTCCTGGGGTTCCCTGATACCTGAGGGGAGGGATTTGATGGACACATTCCATTTAAAACTGAATATTCTAAAGTCTCTCTGCACATTATCAGGATGTGGGTCTCTGTATTTGTCCCCATCTGCTATGGAAGGAAGCTTCTCTGATGATGGCTGAGCAAGGCACTGATCTATGAGTACAGCAGAATATCATTAGGAGTCATTTTGTGACTATGTTCCTTTGTCAGAACAGTAGTGTTTGATTTTTCCCTGGGTCCCTGGTCTATATAGTATCAGGTTCTTAGCCACCCAGGCAGTTTTTGGAATGGGTTTCATCTCATGGAGGGGGCCTTAAATCCAATCAAATATTGGTTAGTTACGCCCACAAGCTTTATGCCACTATTACACTAGTGCGTCTTACAGGCAGGCCATCATTGTAGATCAAATAGCTTGTTATTGGGTTGGTTTTTTACCTTTCCCCTTTGGTAGCATGCAGAGTACTTTCCAATACCATAAACACTAGTCTGTAGAAGTGAAGGCTCTAGGTAGGCACCAGCTCGACTTCTCTGTGTTCAGTAAGTTATATAAGCATTGTCTTAAGCAATGGGGCCTTACATTCAGTTTGTGAAGAGCAAGCAATAGCCTTGACAATAGTCTGGGTTGTTTGGGGTTACCCATGGGACCCCTTTGGCCAACAACTCGATTAGATATAACCAATTCCAGGTACTGGAAGCTTCATTTGGTGACAAGAGATGTCCAGCTGGGGCTCTGTCACCCTGGTTATTTGACAATTTCATTGAGATTGCCTTCATATGTGTATATATTTTAGAAAGCTTCTACTATATTAGGTTTCCATACAACCTCTCAGATGGCCCTTAGTTCTAGCTATCCCTCCTTGTACTCCTGCCCTCCCCTCCCCAGGTTTATCCTTATATTCCTAACCACCCTTTGCATCCATCCATAACTATCTGTTCTATTTTCCCTTCCTCGGGAGATCCATCCCTGCCCACTAAGTCCCTTACTCTATATCTAACCTCTGTGATTTCATGGATGGTAGTTTGCTTATCAAAGACATGTGCATATAAGTGAACATACACCATATTTGTCTTTCTGGGTCTGAGTTACTTCAATATGATTTTTTTTCTAGATTTGCATTTACCTGCAAATTTCATGATTTCATTTAAGAACTGGGTAATAGTCCATAGTATAAATGCACCACTTTTTTTTCATCCATTCAGCCCACTAACAGACACCTTGGTTGTTTCTGATTTCTAGCTATTATTATTGTAGCTAGAGAATTTCTCTCCAGCTCCTGCCAAGTCCCGCAAGTCCCAGAGCCCACTTATAAAATAAACACACAGACTCTTATATTATTTAAACTGCTCGGCCATTAGCTCAGGCCTACCATTGTCTAGCTCTTACTCCTGTACTAAGCCCATTTCTGTTCTATATGTTGCCACGTGTTCCATGGCTTTACCCGTTGCCTCTACATGATGCTCCCTGAACGGCAGCTAGTGTCTCCTCCCCTCTGTCTTCCTCTCCTTTTCCTCTCTCCTCTCTGCTAGTCCCGCCTATACTTCCTGTCTGGCTATTGGCCAGTCAGTGTTTTATTTATATAGAGCGATATCCACAGCAATTATGCTTTATTATTATAGAGCAGCTATGGGCATGGCTAAGCAAGCATCCTTTGGCTATATACCCAAGAGTGGGATAGCTGAATGTGGGGGTATTGTGTTCCCCAAAATATTGTGTACCTTAATAAACTTATCTGGGGTCAGAGACGGAATAGCCACAATATGAAACAGAGGTTAGGCAGTGGTAGCATACGCCTTTAATCCTAGCATTCCAGAGGCAGAAATTCATGTGTTCGAGAATGCACCCAAGCATGGTGACCAACGCCTTTAATCCCAGAAAGCCACACCTTTAATCCCAGGGAGTGGTGGTGGAAAGCAGAAAGATATATAAGGCGTGAGGACCAGAAACTAGAGGCATTTGGCCTGAGCAGGCATTTGGCCTGGAGAAGCGGCCTGGAGAAGCATGTGGCTGGTTAAGCTTTCAGGCTTCTAGCAGCAGTTCAGCTGAGACCCATTCTGGATGAGGGCTCGGGGCATCCAGTCTGAGGAAACAAGACCAGCTGAGGACCCAGCGAGGTGAGATAGCTGTGGCTTATTCTGTCTCTCTGACCTTCCAGTGTTCACCCCAATACCTGGCTCGGGTTTGATTTTATTAATAAGAACCTTTTAAGACTCATGCTACAGCTGAATCTTGAGGTAGATCAATTCCTATCTTTCTGAGGAACCACCACACTGATTTCCATAGTGGCTGTATAAGTTTGCACTCCCACCAGCAATGGATGAGTGTTTCTCCTATTCTGAACTCTCACCAGCATGAGTTGTCACTTGTTTTATTGATCCAACTTACACCATTCTGACTGGTGTAAGATGAAATCTCAAGGTAGTTTTGATTTGCACTTCCCTGATGACTAAAGATGTTGAACATTTATTTAAGCACTTCTCAGCCATTGTGTTTCTCCTTTTGAGAATTCTCTGTTTAGATCTGTACCCCCCCCCTTTTTTTTGGTTTTTCTAGACAGAGTTTCTCTGTGTAGCTTTGTGCCTTTCCTGAATCCACTCTGTAGACCAAGCTGGCCTTGAACTCACAAAGATCTGCCTGCCTCTGTCTCCCAAGTGCTGGGATTAAAGGCGTGCACCACCACCGCCCGGCCTGTGCCCCACTTTTAAAATTGGGTTGTTTGTTTTCTTGCTGTCCAGTTTTTTAGTTCTTTGTATATTTTAGATATTAGCCCTCTATCAGATGAGTAATTAGCAAAATATTTTTCCCCATTCTGTAGCCTGCCACTTTGGCTAAATGATGGTGTCCTTTGTCATACAGAAGCTTTTGAATTTCATATTAACTGTTGTTCTTAGTATTGGTGCTATTGGTGTTCTGTTCAAAAAGTATTTTCCTGTGCCAATGAGTTCAAGACTAGCCCCTACTTTCTCTTCTGTCAGGCTCTGGTTTTATATTGAGGTCTTTGATCCATCAATTTGGAGTTGTTTTGTATAGGGTGATAAGTATAGATCTATTTGCATTCTTCTACAAGCAGACATCCAGTTTGACCAGGACCACTTGTTGAAGATGCTGTCTTTTTTCCAGTGTGTATTTCTGGCTTCTTTATAAAAAATCAGGTGTCCGTTGGTGTGTAGACTTAAGTTTGGGTCTTCAATTCGAGTCCATTGACCAATGTATCTGTTTTTATGCAATATTATACTGTTTTTATTACTATAGCTTTGTAGTACAATTTGAAACCAGGGATGCTGATATTGCCCACAGTTCCTTTATTATTCAAGATTGTCTTAGTTATCCTGGGTTTTTGTGAGTTTGTGTTTCCATGCATCCTCTCAGGTTCTATAAAGAATTGTGTTGGAATTTTGATGGGGGTTACATTGAATCTGTAGATTGCTTTTAGTAGGATGGCCACTTTTATTTTATTGATTCTACCAATCCATAAGCATTGGGTATCTTTCCATCTTCTGGCATCTTCTTCAATTTCTTTCTTCAAAGACTTGAAGTTTTTATCATACACATCTTTCACTTGCTTGGTTAGAGTTGCCCCAAAATATTTTTGAGGCTATTGCAAAAGATATCATTTCCTTAATTTATTTCTCAGTCCATGTATCGTTTGTGTAAATTTCAGAACCTCTTCATGTAAAAGTCCTTGAGAAGCTAGGGGAGCAAGGGACATAACCCAAAATAATGAAGGCAGTTCACAGCAAGCCCACAGCCAGCATCAGCCCAAATGGAGACAAGCTCAAAGCACTTCCACTAAAATCAGGAACAAGACAAGGCTGGCCACTCTCTTTATATCTATTCAATGTCTATATCTATTCAACATCATATTCGAAGTTCTTGCTAGAGCAGGACAACTGAAGGAGATCAAGGGGATACAAATTGGAAAAGAAGAAGTTAAGGTATCACTATCTGCAGATTATATGATTATATACAAAAGTGACACAAAAATTCCACCAGGAAACTCCAACAGCTGATAATCACTTTAGGCATAGTAGCAGAATACAAAATTAATCACAAAAATCAGTAGCCTTACTACATACAGAATGGCTGCATTTTTAAGCCCTGATCTGACTAGATTTGAAAAAAATATGCATTATCTTATATTTTAGTTCTCTCTCTCTCTCTCTCTCTCTCTCTCTCTCTCTCTCTCTCTCTCTCCCCTCCATTTTCTTCACCAGCCAGAGCAAAACTTATCTTTGGAACCATTTCCCTTTGATCACACAAGCCTTGATGCTATTTTTTCCTTTGCAAATAACAAAGCAATTGTACACATTTGCTTTAACCTTTTGAAATTGCTGAGCAAGAACATTAACTATAAACACACAGTGATAATTGATAGTCAAAATGCAGTCAGGGTTTGAGCTTATTGAGAAATTTTAGGCTCAAAATGAGGACTTCTTTCTAGTAATACACACTTGGATTTCTGAATAGGCTCTAATGACATTGATACATGTGCATAATGTCTCTCTTCTGGGTAGCCAAAATACGGCCATTGTGTTTTCTTGAAATATTAATTAGGTAGCACTTGATTAAATACATACATATGAATGACATATTAAAAATAAGCAATCTAGCCAGTAGAGACGATATAAAGTAAAATATAATAAAGACCTCCTTTCTTTAAATAAGTCTTTAAAATAATATGTCTTTTTTCATTAGTTCTGGTAGGGCTGAGGAATCATTGTGGAAGAGGTGTTGGAAAGATTGTGTGAGCCAGAGGAACAGGGAATTTGCTGTCAGACTGTCTCTCCTAGGAATTTCAGAAGCAACACTGATAAAATCTCACTGGCATAACTGCTTAATAATTGTGACACCGATAGACATGCTAAGATGAATGAGGGGATGCCCAGGAAGCCTCAACCCTACACAAAGAACCACAGACAACTAAGGAATGCTGAGAGTGGGAGAAATGGTCTTCTCTGAGGAAGGGCACACCAGCTGGTTATCCAATCTGAAATGGTCAACCCTGAGAACATAAACGTACAAGAGCCTCTTTGGATGTGCTAGCCTTCAATCTTAGTAGCAGATAATTCATGTGTAAGAGTTCTCCATGCCTTCCCCATGTCCTTGATTATAGATCTTTTAGCTCATAAGGCTTTTCCCACAACATTTTATCTGTGGTTATTTTCTACCCATCCATGCTGATAATCATTTAGGTATTTCTCTTTTGTTCCATAACACCACATTCAAATAATGTCAGAAAGTACACCAAAACATCAACAAATGCACGTCTTGGTGAATGGAAGGGCAGCATACAATACTAAATATTGAATTTCTCTCCTTCATAGTCAGGCAGAAACATGTGGCAATTGTGCCCAATGAAATGGCTAATAGAACAAAAACATGATCTGATCCTCCTTGGTTGCTCTATCCTGACAATGACCAGTGAGATAATCACTCCAGTGTACCCAGTTACAAGCTAATGGACTCTCTGTTTGCTGGCTATGTGGACCATAATCTTTCCCCACCATCGGCCTGGACCTACCTGCTTAGACTTCTAGCAGAACTGAAGAATTACTCATTATCTACTAAGAAAAGCTTTAACCTTGTCCTGACATCTGTTCCAGCACATTTGAGCACTCACTCAGCCAGCAGTCTATAAATAAAATTGTGCCCTTACACCTTACATTTATGAACCAATATATGAATTATTTCTTCTTATCTAGCAAGCCAGGAAAATTTATGCCCAGAGCCTAAAAGTACCTTAGCTAAAGTTAAATTGTCACATGAGCATCTATGTATACTTACTTAAATAAATATATATTTCAACTATAGTTCTCTTTATAGTGCATTTGATTTTCTTTTTTTGAGTTTTTTTTTTCTAAATTTTATGTGTTTACTTTGTGTGTATGGGTGTTTTATCTGGGTGTACGTCTATGTGTCACCTGAATGTCTGGTGCCTGTGAAAGCTAAAAGAGGGGATCAAATCCCCTAGGACAAGAGTTACAAATGTATGCAAGTCATGTAGGTTCTGGGTATTGAACCAGGGTCCTCAGGAAGAGTAACAGTGCTGTTAACTGCTGAGTCATCTCTCCAGTCCTAGAATTTCCTCTTCATGCTTCTACATAATACTATGGATCTTGTTTATTCCAGTCTATAGAATGGTATCTTCACCTGACCCCTAATTTTTTCCCTGCTGGCACTTTCGCTGACATCAAGAGATTATCTCTCTCCATGAGTAACTGGGATAACCTCTCCCTTGATTCTTACTACCTATTTCAATGCTCTCTTGAATATCACGAGTATAGACACTAATTTAAAGGATAGTATGAACATCCCCAACATGAGACATATGTGTTGTCATGCACGGTGTTTATGTTATTATAACTTTTTCTTTGAGACAGTATTCCTACTATGAGACTTCAAAGTGTTCAAAGCTCATCTTACTCATTTCATATTTGCTTGGGTGATTATTTAATTATTACATGACTCCCCTAAACTTCATGAGGCTATATATTCATTTTTTTAATCTCTCTATTTCTGTCCAAACTCTTGAAATAGTATCTGGCTCATTTAAGTTGTTCAACATACATTTTTAGGATACTGTTTTGTTTAATTATAATGAGTGCTTTTACAATTAACATAATGATATTTGACACAATTCTATTCAAAAAAATACTTGGAGCATGAATACATAATTTGAGAAACCCATTATTGTCCCTCTTGATTTTTCTAGATACTGATTGCATCCAAGTTTCATTTCAGGTATTTTGTAAAGTATTTGGGTATGTTGTGATTTTATACACCTTGAAAAAAACATGCATATCCATATAATTAAATTCTTAAAAGATTAATTCATGTCACTGCTCTAGTTTGCTTTTTATTGCTGTGATAAAACAATCTATTAAAAGCAACTTGAGGAGGAAAAGGCTTATTTCAGCTTATAGATTACAGTCTGTCATCAGGGAAGCCAGTGCAGAGCTTGAGGTGAGAACTGAAGCAGAGACCATGAAGGAACGCCGCTTTAATGCTTTGCTCCCACTGGCTTGTTCAGCTACCTTCCTTACACAACAGAGCCACATGCCTAGGAACAGTACAGCTAACAATGGGCTGAGCCCTCCCATGTCAATCAGCCATCAAGAAAATGCCCCACATCTATATCTACAGACCAATCTGAAAGAGGCGGGTCTTCAGCTGGAGTTCTTCCTGCAGGATGTGTCAAGTTGACAACCAAGGTTAGCCATTTCACTCAGTGAATCCCACTGGGGGCAAATTTAAACTATTCTTAAGAGACATTTATCAATGCCTGGAGATATTTTTTGTTACCAAGTCTCAAGACAGGAGCAGGTGAGTCTAGAGGTTGGTAGTTCAGAATGATGTTAAAATCCAGGCATGGTCATTCACTCTTTGAATCAGCACTTAGAAGGCTAAAGTAGGAGAATCTTCTTCCTTTGTTTGTTTTTTGTTTTTTGAGACAGGGTTTCTCTGTGTGACCCTAGCTGTCCTGGAACTCACTCTGTAAACATGGATGGCCTTGAACTTAAAGAGATCCACCTGCCTCTGCCTCCCAAGAACTGGAATTAAAGTTTGAGACCAGGCTGGGCCCATGTAATGAATTCAAAGAGACTAGCCTTGACTACACAGTAAAATCTTGTCTCGAAACAAAACAAATAAGAATGCTGTTAAGAGTCCTACAGTAGAGGGGTGGAGATGGCTGGAAAGATGGCTCACCGGGAAAATCATCTGCTGCTCTTGCAGAGGACCAGGATTCAATCCGTAGCAACAACACAGTGCCTCACAACCATCTGTAACTCCAATTCCAGGAAATCCAACATCCTCTTCTGGTGCCTCCATGGGCACCAGGCAGGTACACAGTGCACAGACATACATGGAGGCAAAGACTCATACACATAAAAAAATTAATCTCATTAAATTTTAAAGAAGGAATTCTATCATATACATGATAGTCAATAAGTCAGTCAATGCCTCCCATCTAAAATGAGAATTATCTTGCCCAAAATGCCAACACGGTCAAGATTAAGAAATCCTGCCTCATTCAGGTACTTAAAAATTTTAAATATAGAAACTACATAATGCATTTTTCCTGAGTGAACATGTCTATTATGTATTGTTACTCAAAGCAAGTATATATTGGTTCTTTTTGTTTGAACTGCATCCTTTAGCTTCATCAAACAGAGGTGGCCCATGCAGGCCTAATGCTATCTCTGAAACTAGATGAGTTTATATTGATCAGACTTTCCACATAGAGTCCCTCACACTGGCAACACAGTGAGATCCATATAGTTCTATGAGATGTGCAGAATGGGGAAGATCCAGTGCCCCAGAGCAGCCCAGCTATGAAGGTGTAGATCGGACTGGTGACTATGCACAAAGCAGACTAAAAAACCCGCCTTTATATTTTATATGTTTTCACTTGGCTTCCGCAAGTACAGTGTACCCAGATGATGAGAACAGACAGACAATGTGAAAGGCCAAGATGGTGCTTCCCACTCCCTGGGAGACTATCATTCTCAGGATGCTCACCAAGGGAACAAAGCCAGCTGCCCTGTGTGCTCCTCAAGCGG
>CABHPH010128406.1:0-37886 GCA_902168325.1 Peromyscus nudipes
ATTCTTTTTTTGTAATTAATCAAGGCCTGCAGTTGGTCATGGTACTGAAAATGAGTAACTATGGAATATTCAATGCTAAACAAGACATCTATCATAAGCCCTTTCCCCATGACTAAGAAAAAATTGCAGAATTGGGAATGGAAAGGTTGTAGAAGCTAAAGTTGGAGGGAACTGCTTCAAGATATTGCCTTCTGAATGTGACAGAGCCACAGCATCCATGAAGTCACAGCAACTGTTGCTGTTGCCTTCACAAGATCTACACAAATTCAAGCCAGTCATAGCTCTAGTGGATAATGGTTGGTCACTGAGGATCTTTGGCAGCTTCGTCAGTTTCTTCAAGGATGTGGCTCATGTTGGGTTGTCTATCATCCAGAAGATGCTCCTATATACAATCACAGAAAGACAAAAGAGGGTGGACTTAGTGAGCTGTGGAAAGAGTATATGAGGATTTGGGAATATTATTTTAAGATGTGTTACATTTATTTATGCTCTGGAACATTTGTTTAATGATACAAAGATGTGTTGCATTCTTTTATGCTGTGTTTATTTAACTCTGTGAAGCTGTGTTACTTTGCCTGTCTAAAACATCTGATAGTCTAATAAAAGAGCTGAATGGCCAATTGTGAAGCAGAAGAAAGGGTATGTGGGGCTAACAGGCAGAGAGAAATCTGGGAGGAAGAAGAAGAGAGATCAAGGAGTGAGAGGAGAAAGGGCCAGCCACACAGCCACACAGGCACACAGCTACACAGCCAGCCATGGAATAAGAGTGAAAGTAAGGTATACAGAATTCAAAAAAGGAAAAAGCCCAGAGGCAGAAGGTAGATGGGATCATTTAAGTTAAGAAAAGCTGACAAGAAACAGGCCAAGCTAAAGCCAGGCATTTATAATTAAGAATAAGCCTCCACATGTGATGTGATTTGTTTGGGAGCTGGGTGGTGGCCCCCCCAAAAGGACAAAGAGTCAAAGAGCCCCCCCCAAAAAAACCCAGCAACAGTGAAGTCTGAGAGGAATTGGAAAGGTAATAGGGTTTGATAGAATTAAAATACATGTAAAAAAATTCTCAAAGAATAAATAAATACATAATTTTTTAAAGACCCCAAATTTAGAAAACCCTGATAACAAGAAAAGAAAAGTCTTAGATGATGAAAATTTAAAAATAGAAGGGAAACATACATGTAAATTTCATAGAAATATGAAGGATAGGTATGGACTGTGAATGATTTTGCTTTGATAATTAGAAAACACAGAAGAAAGAGATAAGTTACTAGAATCAGGCAGCATAACAAATAAATGAGTTACGAAGAAATGAGAAGTCTGTATATGCAATAAAAAGTAAGAACGCTGAATCTGTTGGCTCACAGCAAAGAAAAAATAGTATCTGATGACTTTACAGCTGATTTTATTCAAGTATTTAAAGAAATAACACAAGTTCTTCTTAAAACTTTTTATTCCAGTTGAAAATAAGACAACATTTCCAAAATGATTTTACTATGCCAGCGTTATCCTCATACCAGAGTCAAATGAAGATACCAAATCTGAGCTGCAGGAAGATATCACTGATGAGCATACATGCAGAACCCCTTCCAAAATGCCAGCACACAAAATTCAGCATGCAGCAAAAAGATCTAACACTGTGATGAAATTCAGTTTACCTGTGGGATACAACACAATAGTCAGTAAGCAATTAAGAAAGTAATAACAGTAAGCCCTTACATATTGATAATAACTTTAAATACAAACAGATTAAATTATCCTATCAAAAGACAGAGTAGCTACACAGTTACAAAAGAGAAAAGTGTCCAATGGCAGGCTGCTTACAAAAGACACATTTAACCTTAGGGGCATACAGAGATTGAAAATCGAGTGCTGAGGTATTTATCCTATGCAAAGGCTTGAATAAGCGGACACGTAACATTGGAGCCCCTGCTTGTCTAAGGCACTATTAACAGAAATAAGGGAGAAACAGATGAAAAACTCACTTTCTACCCAATGTTCCTCTCATTTTATCATTTTTCTTTCACCTATTGTTCCATAGCTCACATAGGTAGAGATTCTTGTTATGTCATAATGAATATGAACTGAAATTTTTCCACCTTCTCTCAGCTTAGTGGCAATCATTTCCCAACCTACAAAATATATTGCCAAATTAAACAAAGCTTTATATCGGCATCATTAAAGTGATTATGCATTATCTGGTGATCTCTTGAATGGCAAAGAACATGAAATGATAACATATTCTTTTAATATCTCAATTTATTGATTTCTCTGAGACAATTAAGCTCCATGTGGTCTCATTGAAATGACCATTATGATTTCACTTGCAAATCTTAACATACATATCTCAATTAGTTTGATAATTAACAAGAGAGCTTCGTGTTACAGTCTGAAAGTTGAGTTAACATCCTTTTTGAAAGCGTCATTGTCTATTTTTTCTAATAAAAACTTTGTGATAGTAATTCACACTAGAGAAATGCTGAACATATTTAACACACCAAGCACAGGCACATCAGAGTTTTTAAAAATACTAGAACTCAATTTTATTTTATAGAAAAAAATTCGAAAATAAAATAACATCAAAACAGAGTGAAGAATTTCGTTAACTTGTAAAATCCTCCAAATCCACATTTTCCACACACTCAGAGGAGAGTGGCAGACAAAAGTTGCCAGACAGTAGCACTATTGCTGTGTTTATATTAAAGAGTCAAAAGAAAGAAAAAATAACTCATTTCCCATCAGCAAAACCCAGTTCTCACACTTAGGTTTATTATCTCTTGGAAACCCAAATTCCCGTCCACATTTTCCTGTAAATATTTCCTTATTTTAAAAAGGAATCCAAACTGGGCGGTGGTGGCGCACACCTTTAATCTCAGTACTTGGGAGGCAGAGCCAGATGGATCCCTGTCAGTTCCAGGCCAGCTGGTCTACAGTGTGAGATCCAGGACAGGCATCGAAACACTACATAGAGAAACTCTGTGTCAAAAAACCAAAAAAAGAAGAAGAAAAAAAAAAGAAATCCAGTTGTGCCTCTAATTATAGCACTCAGAAGCCTAAGGTAGAAAGATTGCCATGAGTTCTGGGCCACCCTGATCTATAGAATAAGACCTTAACTAACTAACTAAATAAATAAGTACTTAAAAGAAAATTTAGGAACAAATAGCATAAAAAAAGAAAATGTTTATTGTGGTGGTATTGTGCTCCCCAAAATATTGTGTACCTTAATAAACTTATCTGGGGTCAGAGACAGAACAACCACAATATTAAACAGAGGTTAGGCAGTGGTAGCACACGCCTTTAATCCTAGCATTCCAGAGACAGAAATCCCTCTGGATCTCTGTGAGTTCAAGGCCACATTGGAAACGGCCAGGCAAGGTGACCCACACTTTTAATCTCAGGGAGTGGTGGTAGAAAGCAGAAAGGTATATAAAGCGTGAGGACCAGAAACTAGCAGCATTTGGCCTGGAGAAGCATTTGGCCTGGAGAAACATTTGGCCTGGTTAAGCATTTAGGCTTTCAAGAAGCAGCAGTTCAGCTGAGACTCATTCGGATATGAGGACACAGAGGCCTCCAGTCTGAGGAAGCAAGACCAGCTGAGGATCCGGTGAGGTGAGATAGCTGTGGCTATTCTGTCTCTCTGACCTTCCAGTGTTCACCCCAGTAACTGGCTCAGGTTTGATTTTATTAATAAGACCTTTTAAGATACAGTTTATCACTGGTATTCCCATACGAATAAAACCTAGGTACATAGTGTTTTCTAATCAACTATGTACATAACACTATTTTTTCGTAATCCTTTTTAAAATGCAATGTACCAAAATATCTTTCCTATTTTAAAGTGTGAAAGCGAACCACATGCATTTGATTTCTTAGTCTATGTAGATGGTGGTACAACCGCTAATGCTGACCGCCACTTCACGGGAGAAGGCAAGGTTCCAGGCTCTAGTCGATCGTAACCAAGTATGTTGCTGTCTCCTGAAGAACAGTAACCAAAACAGGAAGTCTGAACCACAATTTACCAAAAAGTCATGGCCTCTTGGTAAACCTTGCTAAATGTTTTTAACATAACAGATTTTTTTTTTATTTCTTCAAGAAATACAAGGAAGGAGGACATGTGAGGCATTGAGGTAGACGTAGAGGGCAATGGTAGAA
Organism: Peromyscus nudipes; assembly: GCA_902168325.1. Classification (NCBI taxonomy): domain Eukaryota; kingdom Metazoa; phylum Chordata; class Mammalia; order Rodentia; family Cricetidae; genus Peromyscus; species Peromyscus nudipes. Next base: position 4,147 of record CABHPH010128406.1, read on the forward strand.
ATGTACATTAATTAAAAATAAATAAATAAATAAAATGCAATAAAAATCCCTGGTGTAATGCCCTGGTTGAGTATTATTACTATATAAACTGACAAATTATGTAAAAGATAGCATCTAATCTGTGTTCTAATTTGTGTTTATATTGTCTACAATATTTGCACATATATTTGTGTTCATATACATAGTATTTATTTTGAAATTAAGTTTTTGTTCCATTATTTTGTTTTTCTGAGGGTAAATGTATATTACTTGCACTGCTTATGTTTATATAACATTGAAAGTTGTCTGGTGTCTACAGCTTTATTTTTGCATTTTTAAAATTGTAATGGACACATAATAACTATATGTATTAATAGCATGCAATATGATGTTTGTATTTATGTACAGATTTATACTGAACAAATCAGGATTATTAACATACTTATCACCTCACACATTCTTTGTGGTTAGGACGTGCAAAATTCTTTCTTCTAGGTATTTTGAAATACACAATATATTGTTCAGTGTAGTCAGTTACTGCGTGATGGGATAGCAGAACTTGTCCCTAATTGTACTCTTGTAGTTGTTGATCAATATCTCCGCATGTTCCCCTACTTACTCCTATCTGTGTCTCTTACGACCATTGTTCTCTTCTCCACTTTAATGAAAATCCCACATGTGGTGAGATCAGGCGGTGTTTGTGTTTATGTGTGTGGCTTATTTCATTGAACATGATGTCTTGTACATTTAATCACATGACACAAATGACACGATTTCCTTTTTCTCTCAGTCCTATCTGGTTACTCATTCTGCATGGTACACATCACATTTTCTTGATTCTTATATCCATTAGTGGACACTAAGAATGATTATGTACCTTGGCTGTTGTGAACAGTGCTGAAATAGCTGCAAGAGCTTCTTCTGCAAGTCTCTACAGTCTACTGATTTCATTTCTTTGTGATCAGCAGGTACGAATGATATTTCTGATCTACATGCTAACCATGAGATGATCTTTTGTTTGAAAGGGACCTTGATAACTGTTACAGTGATGGCTAAACTAACTTACTTTCTCATCAACACTCTGAAAGGGTCATTTCTCTACATTTTCACCAACATTTCTTTTTACATTTATTTATTTTATATTTTCATATAAGTCATTTTAACTGGAATTCTATCTTTCAACATTATCCCTCTATCTTTTGAGGGTTGATTTTCTTATATGCACTTCTATAGTTAGTGAGAATATTTTACATACTTTTTTAGATGTTTATATATACACATATTCTCAAATTATATCTTGCACAACATTTCTGATTGTAAGTTTATATTAATTGCGATGTATATGTTACCAATAGTTAAATGTTAATTGTTTTGGTTTTGTGTGTGTGTGCATGTGAGTATAGGTACAGTTTCCAATTCTCTTTGCTTATATCACATTTAAAAATACTGCTAAGTACAGTAATGAGTATATTTTATGTGTCTAATTCTGCCTTATTTATTATAGCATATCAACATCTACTGTTACATGTAGAAAGATAGTAAGGTATTTTAGTCCTCTATTTTTTTTACTTTGCTTAATAATTCTTTTAAAATATTCATCTACCACAAAGGTTGTTGGTATGACTACTATTTTTACCACCCCCATTGTTCCTATGCCATAATAAAAATCACACTTCCAAGTAACTTTGAACAACTTACAACATGAAAACTTTAAGCTTGCATCTAAGTGTGTGCATTTTGAGCATCTTAATTTGTTCCATGTCTATATCAGACATGTACTGATCTTCAGTTTGTTAATTAGGCTGTGGTGCTTCTCAGTTCTCTCCAGCCAACTTGACCTGCTGTTTTCACCCCACCTCTAGGCTACTGTAGGGATGTCTTATAATACATTTATGCCAATCTCTGTGTTCATTTTATCTAACACTATAGCTTAGTCACAAATTCACTTCTGAGAAGCTGAACTTTGTGTTATGTGTCTTTTCAAAGGACAGAGTGCACCCTGCTTCTCTGTAAGTACATTTCACAAATGAGATATTAGAACCTAATAAGTGTTGGGATGGGTTTCTTTAGAGACTGACACTTGATCTTTGCATCATACGTGTTATAGAGCATGCTTAGCATGGTCAATCCTGGAGCTAGTCAATTCTGTTTCCAAACAGACACCTGCTACAAGGCAACAAGAACTGTCCTATTGATATGAAGAACATAATTGCTTCCATATATTTATAAAAGGAATGTTAATAAAATAAATACAAGAATTAAACAATTGTTTGACTCAGCCTTCCTGTTCCCAAATTCTCCTCTCTGCTTGTCCCACCTATACTATACTTCCTGCCTGGCTACTGGCCAATCAGCATTATCTTTATCAATCAATCAGGGCAACACATTCACAGCATACAGAAAGACATCCCCAGCAAAAGAGTGACTCGGTTTACAAACACTGTTTCAAATCTCTCACTTGAGTTTTTTCCAATATTAAAAAAAATTAATTCTTAGGCTGTTCTGACAGTGAGAGAAATAGTCTTCTCTAGGGAAGACAATACCAGCTGGACATGTAATACCAAATCAAAGCCCTGAAAAATTACATACAACTAACATATACATAGACTAAGTAGCTCGTATTTATATATTTAGAAGTATATATGTATAACAACAATTAAAGTAAAAGAGAACATGAATTTGGAAGAGTGGGGTGGGGATACATGTATTGTGTGGAGAGAGGAAATGGAAGGGGGATTTGTTACAACTATATTGCAATCCCCCAAAGCACAAAAAATTAAAAATTTTGAATTCTTGTTCTAGGAAAAAGTAGGCTAAAAGACTTGAATTTGTGTTATTTAAGATGTATTGTCCAAGCCAATTGCTGACTATTGATTCAAGAATGAGTCTAGGGATGTTGTGTATAGCTTTTCAGTCTGATTGATACCAAAGATCTGCTCAGTCAATGCTACCTGTAGGAAAAAGTAAGGTGCTCATAATATGATGCCTGAGACTTCAGGAGGTAATCTTCCACTGGAACGTTGTTATGCTACATCACAATGACTTTCTCAGAGCACACCTCAACAGTCTTGAAGACACTGATTCTTACCCCTAGGTTATGTGTACAGAACCATAAAAGTGGTTGTGGGTCATTTTGCATGAAGGATTTGCCAGAGCTCAACTATTCTTCTCCTCCAATCTCTTCCTTTGACTCAGAATAATTGATGACTTTGAATTTCCAGAGGAAATAAATTGCTGCATTATTTGGAAATGCTCAGTGTTTTCAATTTTCCTGGCACAGTTTGCTATGTTCTTTATTCTCATTGAAGTTAATTCTTAAAATTAAAAAGACATTAAATTAAAAAAAAAAGAAATGAGATACCCTTTTATTCAGCTACAACATACTTTTTTGAAAAATCTTATATTTAAAGATGGGTTCTGGGCAGGTATAATCAACTTAATTTGAAGTATTCTAAGTTCTTCAAAGTTTACAGCCATTTTCAAAGGCTTGTATAAATTCATTTTCCTGCCGTGGGGTATGAATTCACAAACACTAAGTTCTACAGCAGCAGCCTTGTGTGATCACTTCCTAGAACTTGCTTGGCTTCATGGTTTCAGTGCAGATATGACAAGGCTGTTTATCAGTAGGTAATAAGACAGATAATTTAACTGTACAAGCTCTAATTGGTCTAATTCACTAACTGACCTCTCGCCACTTGATTCACTAGTACAATCGGGCTCTGATAAAGCCTTTAATTGTAAATTGCACACAGCTGTGAGCTGCTTCTCACGCTGGCACAAAAACACTATCATCGACTGTTTCTTCTCTGCGACCTGCTAATTTGGAGCGTATGTAACTGTTTTTAATGCTGAAGGCTTGACATACCACAAACAGCAGATGTTGCAGCTGCCCCGAGACGCTTTATTTAATTCAATTACGTCTTTTGGAGATATGTAAAAAAGCTAGGCAAGATGAGAGAGGGCAGGAGAATGTTAAAAATGGAGCCCCTGGTTGAGGCCCAGGTGGCTCGATAGGCAAATGATTGGGTGAATGTCTAAATGATCTTTTTAATTGAGTAGACTGACGGCTAATCAGGGTCATGAAGTGTTATCACACTGATGAGCTGAGTGGAGCCCTGGGCTGCTCTGCAATTAATGCCGCTTTTGTGAAAGAAGAAAAAAGAAAGATCATGTATACCATCTGGCAATTGTTTATGATAAAAGCAGCAGTTTGCTGCAAATTCCAGTTAAATGCTATTCATAACATTATTTCTGCTGCTGCTGAGGGCAAGGACATGAATCCGAAGTCTTTGTCTGACTTCTCATTCTCCTTCACAACCAAAACATTCATTTTCTCCAACGTGTGTTATTATTAATTACTTGGCTGCTTGCTACTGTATGGCCTGAATGATCCTCTGTTTGATATGCCAATGAAAAGCCCAGCATATACTTCTTGGACTCTACTTTGGCTTGCGTGCCAATATATCCGATTACAATAAAACAAAGCAACAGCCAGAGTCACAGCCAAAATCTAGAGAAAACAAGTCATTTTTTCCTTTTGTCCAAAAAAATGTGTCTCTTAGGCTTATCTAGTACTGGAGTTCTTCAGAGTGACAAATGTGTGTATGCGGTGATTTTCCCGCATATCTCAAAGACAACAGCATTTGCAAACTTTAAAGAAGACAGAGATGGCTCAAAGTGTCCACTTGTCTTCACTTTCTCACTTAAACACTCAGGGAGGAAGAATGCCAGCTAGAACAAAAGAAGGGCAAACATAGCATGTGCCTGGGTCACCACAAGGGCTGTAGAGGGTTGACGTGACTCACCTGAACAAAATGGCCGCAGTTTTCATCTCCAGTAACCAACAAAACCACATATCACTAAGCAAAAAGATTTTTTTTTAAAATACAGACTTGAAAAGGCTCAATTATGGTTTTAAAGAAGGAAGAAAAAGTTATTTCACACACAGAGAGAGGAGACAGAAAGATCAGAGACAAGAGAGGGACAGGGAGGGAGGGAAGCAGGAAGGGAGAGAACAGAGAGAAAGAGGGAGGGAGGGAGGACGAATCCTCTAGGGACATTCCTAGAAAGACTCAATAATTATTGAGTAGTCATGTGGGTACACTGATATAAATATAATCTACCTTTGACTTACTGGAGAAGTGTTGTATACGTAGTCCTCACCAGGGTGCTGTGACTGAGCCTCTGAAATGATTACAGAAGAGCACTGGCGAGCATAGTTACTGCACAATAAAAGTGTTTCAAGCACATAGTAAGAGATGCCTTGTCGCTATCAAATTTTCACCTGAAATAGATTGCGACCTCATTAAAAGCACTTGTACAATGACAACTTCTAAAATGACTTCCAGAATATTAAAACTCAAGTCATGTGATAACTCCCTGTTCCATTATCACAGAAACATTAGCTGTGGGGGAAGATCAGCTGTATGTCAAGGCTGTTTGCTTCAAAAGAAGCAAACATAATATGGCCATGATAAGTCAAAAGGGAGAAGAGCAGTAAACAAAATTATACGACAGTTGCAGAGTTAAGTTAAAAAAAAGAGGGATCTATCTAAGTTGTAAGACATTTTAGAAGAATGGTTATTTAGCTGAAATTAGGAAAACAACACACAAACACATACGCAGACAGCGTGCATGCACATGCACACACACAGAGGGGTGGGGAGGGTGAGAACCACAAGAGCCATGTGGATGAAAGAAGCATTGAGGTATCTTGCATTATTAGCAGAGATTGACGAAAGCTGAGTACAGCTTCCTTCTAGGGAAAACAAGCTGAGCAGGCTCTAACTACTAGGAAAAGGGTCTGTCAGTAGGCCTAGAACATATCTTGCATTGTGGGAATCTAAAGAAAATGAACTGAAATAAAGTGCATCATGTCAAAAGTCAACTTGTAGTGGTTGGGATGGTGGATGCTTAGAGTCCTTTCAAAAGTTTTTATGTCAGGGAAAATTATATTAGTGTTTGAGAGAATGTTATAATAATAACCAGATATCAACAGGGTTCTATTTGCCAGGGATGAAGCTTCATTAAATGTCTTACCTGATTTGGTCTTTATAATCTTGCCATGTGGATGATTTTATTTCTATATTTCTTCAAAAACACACACACAAGAAAGTAGTGTTATTAACCAAATTTATGGAGTCAGTGAGAGAGGTAGCCTAGATTTCAATCAATCTCTACTTTCAAAACCCTTCACTCTTCAGTATCTGCCTTCCTACATAGAGATGAGGAGATGTTTTTGGATAAGAAAATCATTTTGAGCTAAAAGTCAGTTTTGTTCAATTCATATTTGCATAGGTAATATTTTAAAGGCACATTATATTATATTGTAATGTAACTTTAACAGTACTTATAGGCTAATCATAACATATTTAATAGGTAAAATGTTTTTTTCTAATGCTTTAAAACTTCTAAAATAAGGACACATGAGGACTGAGAAGGGAATTCAACCCCATCAGGAGCTTTAGAAAAGATACTGGTTCTTTTCTTTGATTTTTCTTTCCTTAAACAGTTTACCTTTGTTTAGTACATTGACAAAGCCAAATCATTTATTTATATTTTTCACACTGTGACACTTTTATTAAATACCTATTATGTAGTAGGTAAAGAGAGTACAAGGGAATAAATGCAGCAGCTTTTTAAAAATAGTTTCATTCCTGTTTTTATTATTACCATTATTATTTGTTCTTATCATTATTATATATGTATCTTTGTGAGAGTATGTGCATTTGAGTGCAGATGCCCACAGAGCCTGGAGGCATCAGATTCGCTAGAGCTGGAGATACTGTAGCTGTGAGCTATGAATCAAAATTGGGTCCTCTGCAAGAGCAGGGCTCAGTCTTTACCTCTTGAGCCATCTCTTTATGCCCTTTCTTTCTCTCTACTCTTTTCCTTCTTCCCTCCATCCCTCCCCTCCTTCCCTCCTTCCTTCTTTCCTTTCTTTCTTATCTTCTGAAAGGATCAGAATATATTGTATAACAGAATTATTTTTTAACTAAAAGAGTAGAAGACAAGGAATCCTATAAATCAAGTAGTTTAATTTTTTAAAGGGACTTATGAGATGTCTCAAGAGAGAAATATCAGAATAATAATAATAATAATAATAATATAATATCCAGTGTCTTCTGCCTAAATTTGCTTCAGATTCATTGATTATCTGATTCCCATATGAGCTCTCAGGTTTTGCTGCTCCAGATAAACTTCTTAACTCACAATGAGGAAGCATTGGAGCTGTAGCCAACGAAACATGTAGTGAAGAAGGACACAGGGTGAAAGAGGTGAATGCTGGGGACTAGCCCAGATAAGAGTACAACAGTAAGTTAGAGACCAACCTAAGGAGGCTTCTGTGGGAAAAGTACATGCAAACAGACTTCATAAATCTCATTGTCAGTCGACCAAGTGATAGAATGAGAGAGGAAATGGAAAGCTAGAATTTACACAACATTTTAATGTTATAGTTCACTGCAGAGCGTTGACAGGAGAGCATGGACTAACAATGGAGACTCTATGAGAAAATCATCTAAATTAGGATCCAGTGACAAGAATCCTCTCCTAACCCTTACACTACCTTCTTGGCATCTTGAAGTAGAAGAATTGAGGATCAGTAGTGCATTGTGTTCCAGTACTACTAAGCCCCCTCTCCCCCACCCCACCTCTCTCTCTCTCTCTCTCTCTCTCTCTCTCTGTGTGTGTGTGTGTGTGTGTGTCTATGTATGTGTGAATAATAGATATGTAGAGGGATTTGTCTCTTCCTCACTTTCAAATTTGAGATTATAATCTTCAAAAGCTGCAATTTTGGGCCCACAATGAATTAAGACTCAGCTCTGGTATAACAGCATTAATAGTTCAGAAAGTAGGTGGCTATTTTTAGGCTGTATGGCATACAGAGCCCTTTGATACTGGGAAAGAAGATGAAAAGGTACAGCCATGCCAGGTAGATTAAAGCTCAAATGGAAAGCAGCTTTGGGTTGATCTCTGAAGTTTGGTAACACAGAGAATAAAGGCTTTGAGTTCATTCTGCTCTGCCCTCTCTAGCTCTGCTTACATGTGTGCTGGGAAACTACATGTGTGCTGGGAAACTTTTTTTGGACTATTTGTCAAATATAACTTTTGTCTTAATATCCTGGTCCATAAACAGTAAGAAAGGGAAACAGCTCTGAACATTGTCTCTAGGACTGAGGTATTAGGCTCTTAGCACCCATCATTAGGGTTGGTGATTGGTTTTGTGCTCATAAAGAAATAGTGGTCAGATGGCAAAAACTGGGTGAAACATGCATGTGTGATTATCTACAGACAACAGAAAGGAGAAAACAGAGACTAGCAGAAGGTTGATATGAGACTGGTAAGTATACTGAGATTATATTGTAAGTGATTTTAAAGCCATGAAAGTATTAATCAGACCAAAGGAGTCACCATCAGCACCAGAGTAACACGGAACCACATAGAGAGGTAGATGGCTATTCATTTGGAAAGATAATGAGTCTCACTATGTCCTAAGCACATAGAGATTTGTAGAAACTGGCTAGCTTGGTTAAGGTTTCTATTGCTGTGAAAAGACACCACGACCATGGCAACTCTTATAAAGGAAAGCATTTAACTGAGGAGGTGGCTTACAGTTCAGAGATTTAGTCCATTGTCATCCTGGCAGGGAACATGGCTGCGTGCAGGCAGACATGGTGCTGGCTACATCCTGATCAGAAGGCAACAGGAAGTGGACTGTGACACTGAGCGAAGCTTACACAAAAGAGACCTCAAAGCCTACCCCCATGCTTCCTTCAACAAGGTCACACCTGCTTCAACGAGGCCATGCTTCCTAATAGTGCCACTCCCTATGAGCTTATGGAGCCAGTTACAATCAACTACCACACTGGCCGAACAAGAGAGAACAAGAAGTTTGAGGAGTTTTATTTACAGAAATGATTGGCTAAGTGAACATTTATCTTCAACTATTAATTTCATAAATCACTCCTACTTTCAAAGAACCAGATAGCCAAGAACTTGTCCTTTTATGGCCACATCCAGATTCTAATGATACTTGATGTTTCAGGTTGATAGTACACCATGTGAAGTTGTATTTCTGTGGTTGATGTAATAAAAAGCTGAACAACCAATAGAGAGGCAGGAGAGTATGGATGAGATTTCCAGGCAGAGAGAGAACACTGGGAAGAAGAGAGACAAGGTTGACAGCCAGACCCAGAGGAAGCAAGATGAGCAGTATGGAGATGAGGTAAGGAACCTAATGGAAGAACATAGATTAAAAACATATGGGTTAATTCAAGTTATAAGAATGAGTTAAGAACAAGCCTAAGCTAAGGCTGAGTTTTCATAATTAATAATAAGTCTCTGTGTCATTATTTGCTGGCTGTTGGTCCCAAAGAGAAAGTACTATTACTCTTGCTACTAGTGAAATTAAAGTAGCTGTGTTTGGGTATTACAGAATGGCCAAAAATTCCAGTAGTAGCATTTTGATGACAAGGAGGCCACTCAAGTCAAAGTGCGCCAAGAAAAAGTAAGGGTCAAGATAAAGGAGCAGAGAATGAGGTTTACCCTGGAACAGTTAGTTAAGATATGCAAGAGCACTAAAATATTAGTTAGTCAAGACAAGAAAAATCAAGAGCACACAAGTTCATAAAAATGAATAAAACATTTTGAAGATGGTTGGAAGATTAAAATAAAATGCAATAAACAAAAAGATGTTAAAAACTGAAAGGTCACTGTCATTGGGAATAATGTGGCCATTGCTATATTTTCAGAGACCTTCCAGTGAGCATGAAGCCTTGAAATCTGCTAACAGTGAGTAATTAATAGCAGTGATATGCAACATTGTATTTGAAAACTATTCTGTTCAATAATTTATTTTCACTGGTACAATTTATGACAATAAACCAGTATCTTCTATTCTTATCTTTGTCCTAATTTACTCATTGTCCTTTTTTGGCAAAGAAGCCATGCTGCGGGATCCTGACATCAGAGGCTATATTATTTGTTACACCTGGTGCATATGCTGTATACTCGGTCTGATGTATTAATGTACCAAAGGACATATTACCATGTAAATCAGAGTTTCATGATCTTTTCTATTCCATTTACTCTGAAGATGACTCTTGGCTTTAATATTGGCAATCTGCCAACCTACAGCAATATAGATTATACCTTTAATGCACAGTCCATAGACCCGCTGTCATTATATAGGAAATACCTGTGAGTAATATGTTCTGCAAACGTTGGAAGAGAAGTCTGTGTCCAAGGAAGGTCATGAGGCCACTGTATTTGTCTTGTTTCAGTACTTTTCTGGCTTCCAAACCCTCTAAGGATCCTATAGTATGCCTAAGGATACAATTTTACCACTGCTGTAAAATGTTTCAGTGATGAGCTAGAGTAAGGAAGCCCAGAGATAATGTAGCATAGATATCTTTGTCCAGGATTGTGTGATATCCCTGAACATCAAAAGCCAGTGTCATAAGAAGAATTTAACTTCCCATGCATCATGAGATCCAACATTGCAATAGCAGCTGTCCCCAATGATAAATGATCAGAGGCAAAAGGAGAAACTTAGCAAGATGGGCTCCATGTTCTCCCGCCCTGTGTATTCATGTTTCCTTGTAACAATGTCCTTGTAGAGATTTGGGCTTGATCCATCTTGGGAATTGTTTGACCAATGATATGAATTGGAGGCTTACATGTTTGAATTTGTGCTGCTGGATGCTGCATCTGCTCTATGAAAAATATTTGTAAAAGTTTGAAATTTCATCAATGTTCATATCTAACATCCATTGTAAGAGCCCAAACAAGTCAGAGCATTTGAAGTTTGGTTATTTTATTTTAAGCCACTGAGTTTGAGAAAGGCTTCTTAGCCAGAAAGAGACAATTGATGTAGAAATGGCTACCTTTCCTGTGCTGTTATTTATAGGTATCCACACAAGAATTTTCATGGGGCATGTATATCTCATCTTTCCCCAGCAATGTGTAATCAGTAAATGCCTCAACAGCTATCCAAAAGAATTTTATCTTTATAAAGAGCTATGAAAAAATTCTACAATGATACAAGGCCATCTCAATCCTCTTCTTTGAAATTATTTTCTCAATTATTTTGCAACACATATTCTTTTAGGCAGTAGGAATAAGATGGTGAATGGGGCTTTGCCCTTTGAGAGGCAGACATTTTTTTTAAAAATGGGCAAATATGTGAACAAGATGATTTCAGAAAAAATAACTGTTGTAAAAAAACTTAAAAGACAAAATAGGGGGTTCTGCAGGTGAGAAAGAGGGGCTGGATTGGTAATGTGGTCGGGGGAGATACTTTTGAAGAGTCAGCATTTGACTGTCAGCCTGAAGATGAGAAAGGAGGTAAACATGGAGTGAGCACAGCATCCAAACAACAGCACAGGTCTGGAGGAGAGAAGGAACTTTGTCTGCCAACAAGCAGGCATCGTTTTGACTAGAGGGAATTGCTCAACAGTGCTGGTGAAATGAATTTAAAGAGACAGGCACAAGCAGATTTTTCTGAGGATTTTTAAATGTGTATTGTTTTACATATGATTATACATATTATATGTAGATTACATGTAAAGAAGAGAGAAACTGAGACAATGTTAAGTATAAAAAAGTTCAGATGAGAAAAACATTCATTTTGTTCTACAGAGGGCAGAAGAGAGATTTTGAAATAAAAGAGGGTTTTCTTTATTTTTCTGGGGTGTTCAGTTGGGAAAACTTCATGCTGGCTTCTCTAACCCCAGCAGTTTCTCCAGCAGCCACACTTAGAGGACACAACAGCCACCATCACAGAGCAGCAAGATGTCTCCCTGAATACTCTCAGAAGGTTTTGTAGCCAAGCGTCATTGGTGAGATATCTCCCTGTGAATTCTTCATAGTATTCCAGAGAGCTAGCTTCCAGCAAGTCTTATGGACAGGAACCCCAGTCCATTCTCTGTCTTCAGCAAGACAGAGCTGTACCTCACTAGCAAGTATCCACTTCAGCCTCCATAGTGAAACTTTCTTCTTCTTAGGGGAATTTTCATTGTGTATCTGTTTTCACTGTGAACAGTGTTTCTGTGAAACACTGCTAAAGAGGCTTATGTTGTAACTAATAATACTCCATATAGTATAAAAACATATAGCTGAAATCCTGAATTGCTCTCCTCTGAACTAACTCACACCAATAGTGAGATTGGTATGTTCTGTCTTTCCAAAAATTGATAATGTGGCTTCCTTAGTATGTTCACCACTACCACTCTTGTGTTTGCTAAGGGGTATATTCCTTGAATTAATTACTCATCAAATGTCTGTTAGACAAATTCCAAATACTACAGATAACAGCAAACCAAAACATTCTTTAAATTCAAATAAAACCATATATTTATCCTAAGGCACAATTGTGTGATACATTCAGTTATAATAAAAAATCATGCAAATTATTATGCATCCTGAGGAGTCAATTTTTGTCGCAGGCTTGTTTGAGCAAATCACTTAGAGAAAAACAAATCTGTTTTAAAAAGATATTAAAGGGGGATAAAGATAAGAGGTTAAGAGACTTTACCGATCTTGCTGAGGACTGGAGTTCTGTTCCCCTCCCCCAGATTGTGGCTCAAAACTGTCTGTAACCCCAGTTCTAACACATCTGATGCCCATTTCTGGCATCCATGGGTACCAGGCACACTTGTGGTATCCATACATACATGCAGGGAAAATACTCATACACATAGAGTGAAAGAATAAATACTTAAAAATAGATAAGTAAAATCTGTTTTAAAATCAACCTCAGAGTATACAAAGTCATCTGGAGCAGTAGAGAAGCCCTGTAGTTGCTGAAGAATATCTGAGTCCCATGCTGTATGAATTTACAAGTATCATTATTATTTTAGTCCTAGTAAAATTTTGTCAAAATCAAATGCAATATGATGGCATAGTAAACAGAAATTGTCTGTCACAGCAATTTCAAAACATACTAAAAAATGCTTAGAAACCTGTCCTTCCCAACTTGTGTGGCCATCAAACACAGGGTATATTAATAGCCTATTTGAAAATATTGTGCTGTGTTGTTTTTACAAAGGGAAGACATAGTTATTCTGTATTTAATATGAAGTCAAGTGCAGTTAGAGCATGGGCAAGTCAAATGTGGGGACACAGAAAAACAAGATAACCTGGCAGATACTGAGTGACAAGTCGAAGTGGCACAACCCAGGATCAAAGGATAGCATTTCTTTGAAGTCACACGGAGGCATAGCTTTAATGCCAGGGCGGTTGGGAGTGGTGAAGAAAACAGCAGCAGACAGCTCAACCTGGTATTTGGCAATCAGTGCTGGGTGACTGAGAACAAGGACTCTGAAGACAGCACGAGTCTGGGGCATAAATAGTGCCAGGATCTGCAAATAATAGCCGCAGCTGCAAAGCCAAGTGCACTGTGTGGAAAAAAACTATAAGCCACATGTCAGTCTCTCCAACACACGGGCTCTGCCTGATGCCACTGCTGGTTCAAGCCTTAACAGGCATCAACAGAACACAGACTTGTCTGACCTCATGCAACAGGGGCATTCTTGGAAACCATTTTACAGATTCAATTAGTATTGAACATTTTAGATAAAGTTTGACTTGAATAATAATTATACTTCTGTGAATGTATTTTGGGAACCAGAAAGAGATGCTTTTCTTATTTAAGTGAATATAAGCCAAACTTGTTTCTCTATTGATGAGAAAATAGACATTACTTTTGGAGATAAGCTGATTATTCATGTGTATGTTCACGTATATAACAAACATATGTTGGTTGAGTCAATCAACAAATGTTCTTTGTGTGACCTGCGTTTAAACAAATGAAAGTATTTTGGATGTAATGCCTATATACAAGGAAAATAAATTATTTTTACATTTGGCTAGTTTCATTTTCAGGAATTTGTGTGTGCACGTTTCTATTAAAGATAAAGAGTAAATATGAATTTCCATAATTACAAATGGCAGTGCCTTTGAAAGAAAAGCAACATTTTTTTAAATTTTTTCGTCAAAATTAAACCATTTAATTTGTTACCTAGTGAAATAAAAGATCTTTCAAATATCACTCAAGTAATCCTAATAACATCAATTGACTATAGATTATGTTCCTACATAGCTTTTGCTATGTTCAATATTTCCTGTATCCAACCAAATCCAAATAAAGCTCCCACATTCTTATTCCTAAGTACATTGTACAACAAAGGTAGGAGGGAAAATAGATGAGAGTTATTGAAATGAAGAAAACCAGGGAGTGTTTCATCACATGAGCCACAGTGCTGTGGGATAATGCTTTTGTACACTGGTTTAATAAAACACTGATTGGCCAGTAGCCAGGCAGGAAGTATAGGCAGGATAAGTAGACAAGGAGAATTCTGGGAAAAGGAAGGCTGAGTGAGGAGATGCCAGCCCACAGTCCAGGGAGCAGCATGTAATGGCACATAGGTAAAGTCACAGAACATGTGGCAACATATAGATTAACAGAAATGGGCTGAGTTTAAGTGTAAGAGCTAGTCAGTAGTTAGCCTGAGCTAATGGACAAGCAGTTTTAATTAATATAAGCCTCTGTGTGTTTACTTGGGTCTGAGCAGCTACAGAGCAGGCAGGATAGAGGAAAACTTTCAGCTACACCACAGCTCAGCTGTATTGGAGATAACTGCACATTTCATGGAATTCTTTCTTGGAGCAGTGCCTCAGCAAAGAGGAAAAGTTACATTGACAAGTTACCCTGCCTTTGAGCTGCCATTGGTAAAAATGTGTTCTATAAGATCATTGAATGCCAGTACTTTTGTATTAAGATGCTCTGTTCTCCCTTATGTAAGTTGGGCAATCCAGATCTCACACCTCTTTAGAGCTGGGACCCAAGTGACAACCAAAAGCTGTTTACTGAGTGTAGCATGAATCTTAAAAGGTCTTATTAATAAAATCAAACCTGAGGCGAGTTATTGGGGTGAATGCTGGAAAATCAGAGAAGCAGAACAAGCCATAGCTACCTCACCTTGCCAGTTCCTCAGCTGATCCTGTTTCCTCATACTGGAAGCCTCTGAGTCCTTATCCAAACGAATCTCATCTGAACTGCTTCTCAAAAGCCTGAATGCTTAACCAGCTTAGTTCCTGGTTTTCACGCCTTATATACCTTTCGGATTCTGCCATCACTTCCTGGGATTAAAGGCTCACTTCCTGGGATTAAAGGCATGAGTCACCATGCCTGGCTATTTCCAGTGTGGCTTTAAACTCACAAAGGTCTGGATGGATCTCTGCTTCCAGAAGACTAGGATTAAAGGTGTGAGTGCCACCATTTTCTGGCCTCTGTGTCTGTCTAGTGGCTGTTCTGTTCTCTGACCCCAGATAAATTTATTAGGGTGCACGATTTATTTTGGGGAAAATAATACATCACCACAACTGAGTAAGTAGGCAGAGGCCTAAACACTAGGAACAGGGAAGGAGGGAATGGCACATACTGGTCCAAAACAAATGTCTACTTTGTCTCCAGAGGATACCATGTGCTTCAATGCATTCATGACCACATAGTCATGACTCAACTAAACAACTAGTGCCAACCAGTATTTTTTCTTTTAATTTTCAAAGTACTTGGAAGCTCTGCTCGAATATTTTATCAGTCTTTTAAGTTCCATCATTGGATCAATATGCTAATTTGTGGAATAGATACTAGCATGGCATGCTTTCAATGGTTAAATGACTACTGACATTAAGTCCAGCTGAAAATATTAAAGACACAACAGCACCTAAGAACACACAATCTGTACACAAAAGATGTTAATTTCCCACACTCCCAACTTACTTCCTCCTTAGGATTATGTTTTAAAATATATAAGACTTCCTGATTCATGGAGAGAGTTTTCAATTTTTATTTCAAATTTCATTTTAATCCTAACTCCATAATCAACACCGAAAAGAATCCATGGAATACTCAATTAAATTAAACCACACAACCAATGAGACTCTCGTAGAAGTAGCAGCGGTGGGAGAAATAATGTGCCATGACTTTGAAAAGAAGCTAAGATTTGGAAAGTGTTTGTATTTGTAGACTTATTATAAATCTTTACAGTTATTACATGGTCATTACATAAGAATCAAAGGAGACAGTTTAAAAAGAGGGCATTGGAAGAGTCCTCTGTTTCTCTCTGTAGCATGAAGAGATAAAATTGATGAAAATGGACTTTTCTAAGATACAGGGAATGGCTGATTGTTTGAATAGGTCCAAGGACTAAATATGATTAAAAAATATGAAACGTGGTCTAGGAAGATGACTCAGCCAGCATTGTTTGCCTTGTAAGCATGAGTATTTAAATTCAATCCCCCAAAACAATGTAAAAATATCAGGTGGAGTGATTAGTGCCTGTAATCCCAGTGTTAGGGAAGCTGAGGCAGGAGGATCCCTAAAGCTCACTGCTCAGCCAGTCTAGTGTAATCAGTGAGTTCCAAAATCAGTGAGAATCCCTGATTCAAAACAGAAAGTCAAGAGTGATTAAGAAAGATGTTTAATGTCAACCTCTGACCTCCACATGCACCTCTGTATGTGTACATGCCATACACATGGCCACACACATACAGGCATGAAAGTCAGGAAATGTATCCATGAAATGCTTCATTCAAATTTAAGTTAACTAATTATGCTTTCAATTTCAAAGTATTTACTTATTTCCAACCATTGCTACTGTTTATTATTATTATTATTATTATTATTATTATTATTATTATTAGCTGTCTCTTCACAGCATAGGAGATGTAATTTGAATAAGTGTGGTAAGTTGTTTGATTTACTCACAGCTATTGTCCTAACAAGTAGACATTATAGTGGAAAAAATAATCCAAATGCATAAGCCTTACGGTCAATATAAATGATTAAACCTCTGTTAAAATAAAGTATGAATAGGCACGTACATTAGAACACAAACACTTTGTGTATAAAATTCCCAGCCAAATGATGTCAGAATAATAAATTTACCTTGCTTGATTCAAACATGACTAGAGGTAAAAATCTATGGCATCCTGAATAAAGCTTTAGGGATAATGACCTTACACTCCCACGACTATTTTTTTCTGATTTTCAATTTAAAAAGGACACATATAACAAAGCCATACAACAAGACAGACCACATTTTCTATATTCATTAAATATTATGAATGAGAATAAATTGTTCTTAGAGTAGGTAGCAAATTGGGGTTCATGAGTAGGATGTGTGCTACAGATATCTCTTAAAGAAAACTAGCATTTTGGATTGGGTCTCATTAAAACACGTTACATGGTTATGCACTTGTTTCAGGGCTAGGTGGCAAAGTGTGAAGAAACAATTTATGGGACTAGAAGGTTAGGGAGTGTATGGCACAGATTTCTCCTGTAATGATGAAGATAGGTAATGATGAAGATAGGTAATGATGAAGATAGGTAATGAATCATTGGACTTTAGGGACTTAGGAGAGATGGGAAATAAAATACTGTTGATATTTGTGGGTAACTTGCTTTGGGCAAGTATCAACAGCAAGAGATTTGTATAGAAAGAATAGAGTGACTTGTATGAAAAGAAAATATAAATAAAAAGCTTGAAAATATTAAAAAGAGAATAGAAGAATCAAGAAAATATGAAAAGGTTTCTTAGCACTCTTCATTTTGAATTTGGAAAAATTGATTAACTTAGCCTTGAAAAAGAAGATTAAACCATGTGTCTGTCAAACATTTTTCTAATAATACTATAATAAATCTCCCATTCACTTAAAATTTCACAGTGTATTTCTAAATTGATTAATGTATAATAGACATTCGAAAATGATTAACTTTGAATTCAGCCAAGATATTGTTTATACCTTGAGTTAAAAGGAACATGTATATCACTAAATCAGATACAGTAGGAGAATTCTGTGTTTCTTTGGGTCTTCTTAAAGTTTCTGCATTACTTAAATAGATACACATACATTTGCACATATGTATTTAAATATATATATATATAATGCATATATACACATATATACTTTAAGCTTGTTTTTATTTTCTTTTGGATCTCTCTTTTGTTTTGAGGTCTTATCTATGAATCTTGTAAGGAGCAAGGGGAGAGACTGCTTCCACTCTTTATAACAATGTGGACACTACACTGTAGAAACTTTTCTCCAAAAATAAGAGAAACTGAGACAGATGAAGAGAGGGTAGGGGGTGGAAGAATTATTTGAGAAAAAAATAGTTCTATAATACAGTGACAACTGAAATTAAGTATAAGTTTCATATCATCATTTGAAAGATGCAAACACTTATGAAAGGGGAAAATTCAAACATGTGAAATTGACTGATGAAATTTTATTTCTGAAATATCATGAATTAGATTAATGTTTATATGCAAGGTAAATCCTAAATCAGTGATATTGCATACAAATTCTAAAAATATTTGATGACAATAGTTAAGACTCTTATCAAATAGACCAGAAAATGGCAAAAAAAGAGTACTCTATAATTTGTAAGTCTGATATGACCTTAATGCTTTTCATTTGATAACAATATGAGGAAAATAAAATATTATTTATAGCATTAAATGTATAATATCCTAAGGAAGATATTAACAACCTGTAATATGAATCTTTTAATAAATTCAAAAACGTAGTTGTGATTAAATTGAAATAATGAGGGAGTCAAAATTTATGTGTCATCAGAAAAAAATCTAATAGCTTTGTTACTCTAGTAAGTAAAGATATTTCCTTAGATACAGAAAATTATTCAATAAAAATTAACTATCTTTCATTAAGTATGAATAAGTATTAACTAATTTAAAGAGGATAATTAAAAATCAGTCAATGGTAAGACATTTAAAGGGCATTTAAAGAATGCCCTTTAAGATGATGGATCATATGGTAATTTTATATTCATATAAATAGAATTTTCTTACTTCTCATTATAGTCAGTTCTAGCCAGTCAAATACAGAAGGAAATGATATAAATGTTGTTGTAAGGTTTGGGAATAATAAAAAACTACATTCAATGATATAAGAAATGACTATCTGAACAAAAAACAAAACTTAGAATTTCATCTTAAATTGTCAAATTAGTGAACACATAATGAACCTTAATTACAGTTTCCCCTCTCTCAACTCTTCCAAGTTCCTTCTCACCTCACCTCCCATCCAGGATCATCCCTTTTCAGTCTTTCATTAGAAAACAAACAGGCTACTAAGGAATAATAATAAAGTAAAATAAAACAAGATAAAACAAAACAAGACTCACTTGCTCATGCATTCAGAAATCACATAAAAACACTACACTGAAAGCCATAATATATACCCAAAGAACCTGCAGGGAAAATATTAAGAAAAAAATATATAAACTAAACAAAATAAGAATAAAAATGAGATTAAAAAAAAACTGACAGCCGGGTGGTGGTGGCACACGCCTTTAATCCCAGCACTCGGGAAGCAGAGACAGGCGGATCTCTGTGAGTTCGAGGCCAGCCTGGGCTACCAAGTGAGTTCCAGGAAAGGCGCAAAGCTACACAGAGAAACCCTATCTCGGAAAAAAAAACAAAAAAACAAAAAAAAACCTGACAACATAATGAGACAAAGAACCTCCAAAGATGCCATTGAGTTTGTTTTCTGTTGGCATCTACTGCTGTCCATGCAGTCTACACTTTAGAGTAGTTTGTAGCTGGACATGGTGGTGCATGCCCTTAACCCCAGCACTAGGGAGGTAGAGGCACGCAGATATCTGAGTTGGAGGCCAGCCTGTGATACAAAATGAGTTCTAGGAAAGCCAGACTTACACAGAGAAATCCTGTCTCAAAAAACTAACAATAATAATAACAACAATAATAATTAGTTTGTTTCCCCAGTGAGACTCCCTTAGGAAAACTAAATTTTCATTTGAAAGTGGGTATCAATTGAAGATAGTTTCTGGATTAAGGATGGGGGCACACTTCTTTCAGCTTTAGAACCCTGTAGTCAGAAGTTTTTCCATGTCCCGCCTCACCCACAAGTCAGGACAAATCTCTCACCCACAGTCCCATAGCCTTTTATAAAATAATCACAGAGAGGCTTAATATTAATTATAACTGCTTGATCATTTGCTCAGGCTTATTACTGACTAGCTCTTACACTTAAATTAACCCATAATTCTTGTCTATGTTTAGCCAGGTGGATTGGTACCTTTTCCAAGTTCTGCTTTCACATCTTGCTTCTTCTGTGCCTGGCTGGCGACTCCTGACTCAGCTCTTCCTTTTCCCAACATTCTTTTAGTCTACTCGCCCCATCTATACTTCCTGCCTGGCTACTGGTCAATCAGTGTTTTATTAAACCAGTGTACAACAGCATTATCCCACAGCAGCACACTATCTGGTACAGACCTATGTAGACCCTGTGCATGCTACCTCAGTCTCTGTGAGTTCATATGTTTGCTTTTCCTGTTGATTTAGAGGGCCTTGTTTCTTTGTTGTCCTCCATCCCTGCTAGCTCTTAAACTTTTCCCCCTCCTCTTCCACAGGGTTCCTTGAGCCATGAGGGGAGGGACTCAATGAAGACATCCCATTTAAGGCTGAGTGTTATTAATTTTACTTACATGTAAGTATATGTTTCTGAGTATGGGCTTGTGCATGCGAGTGTAGGTACCAATGTAAGTATAAGGAGGCCATATTCATGCTATTATCTGGAGTTTTAGCTATAGGCAATTGTGAACCACCCAGTGCTGGTTCTGGGAACTGAACTTGGGTCCTCTGCAAGAGCAGTATATGGTCTTACCACTGTGTCATCTCCTAAGACCCAATGAGGGGAACTTGTAGTAGTAAAATTCTATTTTTTTATTTGGTCATGGATGTATTGGTATTTATTTTAGTCTATTAAAGATACACTTACTCCAGATACACACATATGTATGTTTTATAGCACTTTTGCTATACCCAAACCGAGAGCAGGCTGAATGCAATTGGGATCATTGTTCTGTTGCTTTCTAATATGGAGGGCTGAGGCGTTCAGCTTCCCACAGTGTTGTCTGGCTCATGTCACCTCTATGACTGGGGACAATTCCAGCCAGATGCCATCTGTTCTGTTGGCACTTGAGGTTGAAGTCAGCCAACACATGTCAACAGTGACCCAACCTCTCCAGTGCTGGCAGCTCTAGAGCTCTGCCTGGGGCCTTGCCTGACCAAGACACTGACCCCAGTTCCCATGACTATTTTAAATCTGTACTTGCAGCCTCTTGAAGTCATGCTTTATTTATTCTTCCTTTTTTTTTACCAGCATCTATTTTGTCTATTTATTCATCCATTTCAACAAAATGTCTTTTAGTTATTCTTTGATAATTTCACTCATGTAAATAATGTATCTTGTCCATCTCCACCTCCAATTCCTCCTTCCTATCCTCCCTAGGTACCTCTAACATGTCTCCCTTCCCACTTCATGCCTTTTCCTTATCCTCCCCCTCCTTTTCTTCCTGTAACCCATTAATAGTTGATGCTCCCTGTTTTAATGTTGACTGATCTCATTGGCTTGATCTTGTGCATGTATTATTCTTAAGTGCTGTCTTAACACAATTTGAGCCAAGTCAGGCTATAAGGGGGAGAGGAAACCTGAGATGAGTGAAGTCCTGAGTAAATGTGTTTTGTTGATACAGGCATGACCATGTCAAGGACCCCAGAGTCTCAGACTCAGAGAGATGGCAAAGCTTTCCTGGGTGGCCAAGTTTGGTGTTAAAAGTGTGTGCAGAAAATGTCCAACATGGCTATCTCCTTGCTGATATTTATGGTCTGAGGACTATTCCCCTATAGAGACTTCACCTACTGAGGTTAGCTAAATCTAATGTTTCCTTGACCTAGCTGCCTACCACAACCTCACATTGTCTTCAAATATATACAGTAACCCTGCATCTCTGTTCAACTCCATGTAAATAAACATTATGAGCTTTTGGAGTACTGGGTTTTCTCCATCTGAGTGCTCAGTCCCTCTGATCCCAGTCTTCTCTCTGTGTATATATTTTTGTGTTCTTTGTGCCCTCCTGCCTGTCCCCACTCAGGCCAAGTACCTGGAGCCATGCTGGACACAGTCCCAGGCTTCTCTCTTTCTTGAATGGTTACCTAAGTACATATGCCCACCATTACTTATGGGCTGTGACACTGTAGGTTGCTAAGCACCAGAAAGAATACTAGACAAATGAGGTTAGCTTTAGGTCCCAGAACCCACAAAATGACCCAGATTAGCCAGTGTACAAGGACCCTGCAAGCTATGCCAACACCACCCTGTTTTCTCTCCATGAATGCCCACCACTACCCCCTTTAGCTTGCAGGCTTTCTACCCTGTCCTCTACTAAAACTTCTGATTATCTCTTCTCTCTTAATCCTCAAACTTTTGATGCTAGAACATTTAAAATTAACAGTACCATTTCGGGCTGTCTCTCAACCATTGCCAGTAGTCTATTGTGGAGGTATCCTTGTGGATTTCTGTGGACCTCTCTAGCACTTTGCTTCTTCCTATTCTCATGTGGTCTCCATTTACCATGGTCTCTTATTCCTTGGTCTCCCCCTCTGTTTTTGATCCAGCTGGGATCTCCCGCTTTCCCAAGCTCTCTTTCCTTTGACCCTTGCCCTTCATTACCCCCACTCAAGTCCAGGTTGTCCATGTAGATCTCATCCATTTCTCTGTCATTGGGCAATCCCTGTGTCTTTCCTGGGGTCCTGCTCTCTAGGTAACCTCCCCGGAGTTGTGACAAAGAGCCAAATGAATGGAAACACATGAACTATGAACCAATGGCTGAGGAGCCCCCAACTGGATCAGGACCTCTGGATAAGTGAGACAGTTGATTAGCTTGATCTGTTTGGGAGGCATCCAGGCAGTGGGACCGGGACCTGTCCTTGGTGCATGTGCTGGCTGTTTGGAACCTGGGGCTTATACAGGGACACTTGGCTCAGCCTGGGAGGAGGAGACTGGACCTGTCTGGACTGAATCTACCAGGTTGAACTCAATCATCAGGGGAGTCTTTGCCATGGAGCAGATGGGAATGGGGGGTGGGTTGGGGGGAAGGCGGGGTGGGGGGAGGAGGAATCCGTGGCTGATATGTAAAATTAAATTATAAAATAAAATTTAAAAAAGAAACATAATAAAATTAACAGTACCGACTTCCTCCGACTTCCTAAACTCCAAGGGCCAATATTAGCATAGACAGGGACTTAGTAAACAACAATAGTAGGAATAGACTCTATTTTTCAGGTCACAGCCTGTACCCAGAGAAGCCAAGTCTGGGGACCTACCATTTCTTTACAGTAATAGATTTATTAATGTTAGGAAGAATCTCAAATTTTGTTTGTTTAAGCAGACCCTAGGGTAGGAATGTGTTGATGATCCTCATCCACGGTAGAGAAATGATACCATGTTCTCGTGGCTTCTGATCAGTTAAAGATGGTGGATTAGTCATTTATAATATTGCTGCTGCCTCATTCCAACCTTAACAACTTGTAGCCCAGTGTCAAATCCAAGCATACCTCTAGGAAAAGGGTATGAATCTGTCACATAAATATGCTCTTTTGGGGTCCCTCATATCAGCCAGAATTACTTATTTGCTTAAATAATAGGAAACTCCTAGGCAGGGAACTTTTTCTCCTTAATTACTGTAGCCTATCACCACAGAAAGAGAATGGCACTTTAGGCAAGGGGCCTACCTGGATAAACTCCAGACATTTTTCTGAATGCATTTCTAGTCATTCCAAGATCATCTCATTAGTGTAGAACTTAGGTGAGGTTGGCCCTTAGACTCCTTTCACTTACCATTTCTCAGATGAAACACTAACTTGGGGAAGGGGAAAGAAGAAATTTAGGGAGGAAAGGGTTTATTTCAGATTATTGTTTATAATCTGGTTTGTATCTCATTCCTTGTACAGACTGCTTCCTTATACAATTCAGGACCACAAGTCCAGGAGTGGCACACCCCCACATGGGAGGAGCCCACCCACATCAGCCACTAATCAAGAAAATGCACCACAGACATTTGCATAGGCCAGGCTTACAGTAGGGTTTTTGCAGTCAAGAGTTTCTCTTCCAGCTATGTCTAAATTAGTGTCAAGCTGACAGAAACCAACCAGGACAAACACCCTTCCTCTCTAACATCCTACAGTATTCACAGTAGGAATCACTGCCCCTTTCCTCCCCAACATCCTACAGTATTCACAGTGGGAATCATTGGATGCTTATACACTAAAATGTGAAGTTTTAAGTGGCTAAGAATCCCAAGTGGGGGAGGGAGGACCAGTGTTAGAAGAATGGAGGAAACTCAGAGACAGTGGTACACAGAAGCAGATGATATCCAACACCTGTGACAAAGAAAAGAAGTTCTTTCCAACTGAATGAAAGGTCTCAGAATCTTTAGATCACAACACTTATGGCAGAGATGGCCCATTATTCTGATGATGCTGACATGAAATTAACTAGAAGCAGAAATTTCTAAACATGATATTGGTGCGAAGAGCCTTCCTGAAATCACAATGTGTATAGAGAGGAGGCAGTGGGTAAGGTAAAAGGAAGAAAAGGAAGCTCATACATAAAGGGGAAAGGAGTTCACAGTGGAAGGGCATAGTGGAAGGCAGGGCCGACCGAACAGAGCTGCTCAGTCATGGCTAGAAAAAAGGGATGAGGAAAGGAAAAATGCTAGCATCACAATATCCCTTCAAAGCCATGTCCCCAGCGCCCTTAAAAACTCCCAATAGCCCTGTTCTCCTAAAGGTTTTCTCACCTCCCAAAAGTGACTCAGTGGGACCAAATCCTTAACACAACACATGAGCCTTTGATGGACATTCCAGATTCAAGTGTCTTCAGTGTACCAAATGTAGTGGTATCACTGTGCCAACATCGCCTTTGCTAGCAATACAAATGCCAACTTCATTGATTTCAAAGGTATTTTCAATTTCAGCATCTAGGTCCACCACAAATGGTTCGGCTGGAATAGGCATGCAGAGTTCCCCAGCCACATCAATCCAAGGGTATTCACTTCCTTGCTAGCTGCTATTAGGATTCTGTCTT
Organism: Peromyscus nudipes; assembly: GCA_902168325.1. Classification (NCBI taxonomy): domain Eukaryota; kingdom Metazoa; phylum Chordata; class Mammalia; order Rodentia; family Cricetidae; genus Peromyscus; species Peromyscus nudipes. The sequence goes on from CABHPH010128406.1 coordinate 29,101, forward strand.
CTGCGTTGGATATAACTACACGCCAAATGCTGATATAAGCAACCCAGACATGTCTATGAGCTATGTCCCCTCACACACTTGCAACCAGACTTGGGACATTTGTTAGATCTTGTTCCTTTAATTTTAGAGATTCAGTTTCATTTCCAAGCATGCTGCTTGCTTTAGTTCATGATGATGGCAGACTCCCTATTCTATGCCAAATGTGTATCACTTACCTCTCATATCTATGATGGAATCTTTTTGTTCTTACAAAGTACTCAACCATTTAGCTATATTTCAGCTCTTGATTCACACTAATCCCAAGCAGGCTTTAAACACACTTCTCGTCTCTTCCTCCAAATGCTATGATAATAATATGAATCACCATATCCAGAATATCATATATTATTATTGATTGTAATCATCAAACTATGTAATGGATCTCAGTGATTTGCTAATCTTATCTAATCAAAACTGTACTGTTTGAAGAACACTTCCTCATTCCATCTACCCAATCCATATGCAGGTCCCAGGCTTTGGTAATCACCAACACACTTTCTTTTCATTAGTTTTAATTTTGATCAAATCCAAAGCCTTGTCCAGGCTAGCCATATCCATTTTAGATTCTTCTTGTGAGATCATGGAGTAGGAGTCTTTCTGTGACTGATTCCTTTCACGTTACAAGATGGCCTCCAGCTTAATCCATGTTGTCCATGTTGTCTCCAATGACAGAATACACACACCAAAACACACACACACACACACACACACACACACACACATCCCAGTGAGGGGGAGGCAGAGACAGAGAACAAAGGAGAGAGAGCTAGAGAGAATTTTCTTTGTCCATTCATCCCTTAGTCAGCACAGGGTTTGATTCTATAGCTTTTTAACTTGTGATTGGTGTTCTAATGAATATGAGAGTGTAGACAATATTTTGAGATATCCATTTCAAATAGTTTTAATAAATACCCAGAGATGGGATTCTTGGATCATATAGCCTTTCTATTTCCAGATTTTGAGACAGCCTGCATATCATTTCCCACAATGCATACACTAATTTGCATCCCTCCCTATAGTGCATGAGCATTCTCAAAAGAGATAGGATGTGGCAGTTACTACTCTTGATATTGAAATTTAATGGAGAATGTTGCTTTATTATACTGTTCTCCCATTCCATTACACCTCCCACTCACTAAAGCCACTCCTCCCCTCCCCCTCTTCTGTCTCCTCCTGTCACACTTACATCACAACCTTTCACATGGATCTTTGCTCCTGACTGTCACAGTGAGTGTAAACAAATACTATTAAACTTCATAAACCTACACAGCTATTGCATCTTATTTTTCAACACTGTCATTTTAACCCAAGAAATACACTAAGGTATCATTGTCATAAAAATATTGCATGCTTTATCACGTTTTCCAATTATACCAACATTTTCTTGGAGAATCCAGATATTTTAAATCTCTTTGCTTGGCTAATGATGTTCAAATGAGGAACTGGATTATGGGACCAGCCCAAAATAATCCTTCCTTCCACAGTTTTCTTTCTTTTTCACTTAAAATCTTTTCTGTGATGTTCAGGATAACTCACACTCTACTCTTTAATTTTCTCTACTACTTGAACATCTTAAATAGCACAAATATCCAGACTAAATCGATGTCATGCATTAAATGGTAATTATGATAAATACTTTTGAAATACTGTGTTAGGACCTTCCTAGAAGCTTGCCAGTTGACTATATTAAGCAATTTATTAGATACACTTCCCAAAGCAGTTTATGTGTAAGACTCACACTTCAGGCCTCTCTGCCTCCATCTATCCTAATGGCTCAAATGTCCACTCTGCTCTACAGACTATGAGTTATTCTAGTTACCCAGCTGCATATTGTCCTATGTAATTCCGTCTTTGACTCTTTCTCTGTTTTGAAGTCATCAGTAGCAAAGACTTTTTCATCTATCTGAATATTCAGTCACCAAAATCACCCTCAAAGCTTCTAAGCACTACCTTGAGCACTCAACCCATTCTAGATAAAGTGTATGCCCACCGGAATCAAGGCTGTCCCAATCAAACCACCCCAACGCTCATTTATCCCCCATGCCACCCCTGGTATTTGCCAAGTGTCCTCAGAGGAGGTTACGCCTTAGGCAAAGGGCTTATGATATCTCAAATGTGAGACCTTTCTGGTTCTGAGTTTTCTAGATAGCTCTAAACATGCCCCAATTATCTACATAGACCTATCCCCGAGTTTGTGGTCTAGACAGGTGGCACTGTAGGAGGCAGTGACAGAGGGGAAAAAATCCCCAAATACTAAAATCCTTTCCCATCCCTTTCTCCTCTCAACTGTTAGCTTCTGTATCTTGCCTACTCTGATCTTACTGCACTCCCAAGAGAGGAGAGGTTTCTCTTATTCTCAGTTTCGGGAATGACAACAAACACTTGCATACAGTAATAAAGTGATTGTGATATGTCAGCTATAGGAAAACTTTGAAATGAACTGGTCAAGGAGGACATCTTGAAGTGAATCTTGTGTCAATGGCTCACTTTTAGAGTATACTGCTTTAGTAAGTTCTAAGATACCCCAAAAGTATGAACAGTATTAAAATTTAATTCCATATTCATATTTGTTTTTAAAACTAACTTTTTTTGCCTTTATATCAATTGATCTTTAATGAACTGATACCTTTTCAATAAATATACATGAAATATTAAGGAAAATATCTAATTAAACAAAACGATGGTGTTGTTGGGCAACAAATATTTACATGAATAATGCTTTTATTAAATGTGGTTGATTTTGAAGGCCTGGATCTTTCTTTGCCCCAGAGGAAGTGAGTATAAGAAGTCGCAAATCAAAATCAAAGTATTTGCTAACTTCTCAGTAAAGTAGAATTTAATTAATTGGAAGGTGATTTTCTTTTCATTAAATTTTAAGAATCAACTATCAATTTTAAAGTATAAACAAATCACAAGGATTACAAATACTAAGTTTTCAAGGATACTCATTCAAAAGTTTGGAGTTTGGTACTGTAATTAATCACCTGCATCCTCTATTCCAAATGTTAAACACATCAGGAACTTAGTTTAAAACTTTAAAACACATCACAGGATAATTCTTTAGAGATTCCTGGGAACAACTTGAATTTGTCTACTTATGTATATAAAATATGTCACTTCAAAAATATCCACCTAAGAAATCATGTTTATCTCTGAAAACTGTGCCTGCATCATGGGTTTACAAGACAATCTAAATCTCTTATAATTCATGTAGTATTATGTTGAAAGGCATTTCCTTAGAAAATATTTACACAGCCACATGCTCTTTGTAAATTTGCAAGGAAAAATACCACATGGCACTTAATAAAATTTAATATTAAAAGTTTGGATTCTAAATATAAATGCATGATTAGAGACTAGACCTGATTTGTCTGCAGTGTCTCAGCAAAATGTCTTTGCTTGACAGGAATTCATTGGTCTTTTATAAATTGGATAGTGATCATGTCAATGCATCTCTGTGATCAGGGATTCATTTACAATTAAATACCTTGCAAATATGCATAACCAGTTACTCTGGTTAGAAAATGAGGTTAGGGGTTTACAGTGAAATCTAGAGAATTCTGATGAAAATTGGGGAAGCCATCATTTTGCACAGCCATCTTATTTGTATAGTACTTGGGTTCATTTTGGCTTGGAGTCTCTTTGGTTTGCCTTGAATTTGGGGGTAATTTCAAAGAAGGAGAGGCTGAGTCAAATATCCCACAATGGTTACTATATATAGAACACCAGGTTGTTGTTATATGTTTTTCATTATCTACAGCAGCTGCCCCTTAACAATGGCTTTGGCTGCAAGGGATGCAGCCTGAGGGGATTTTGTTCCCTCAGGCACTGACTCTCTCAGAGCTACTAAGGGGACTTATCTAAAGCTAAAGAACAGTTTAGGTGGACTTCTGCTTGTTCAGAGAGGCTGAACAGCTACTAGCTAACCTTCTCCCTTTGCTGGCAGCTTCCAAAAAAACCCCACTTCCTTCTTTCAACCCCCACTTGCTACACTTGCTTTCTCCCTACCACTTCCTGCAGCTACTTGCTGACTCAGCCTCCTGCTCACACGTTAATTTTATTTAATCAAACATGTCTTTGAATTGTTAACAAGTACTGTAGGAAAATGCAACACACTTGAAAATAATATTCACCAACACCAGATGAGAAGAGAAGAACTCTTTTTTAACAAAGTCATTTTTTCAATGAATGTAAAATAAGCTTTTTTTAATCAAAAATCAGCACATTATTCATTTTACATGTATTATCTGATAATCTTCAATATTGCATGTGTTAATTTGTACTTTCCTAATATATAAAATTGCTTTTAAATAAACATATTATCAGTTGATTCCTCTTTCTCCAAAAAACTGAAAGAAAAAAATTCCAATTCTCTGCCATTGGCTAACAGAGTGCATTAACGTACATTCCTCAGTTGCTTTCAGGAAGAGCATGAGAGACAGGAGCTATTCCTTTTCCTTAAACAGCAACAACAGAAATATTGGTTTTTATTTTGTTAAAAATTCCATACATGAATATTATATTTGCATAATTTCTACTACATTCTCACAAAATAGGAAGCAGATGAAGACGAGGCTCAAATGCACAAAAGTTCAGAGCCTCATGTGTGTTAGAAACAAGAATATGACTTAGATGTTGTAGTTTCTCATTTTACTTCTGTCAGGTTGGTTTAAAATTCCCCTTTGGCACTACAAATTTTAATAAGACATTTTTAAACAAAAAAAGACAATTCAAATGGCAATCCATGAGTGAATTCAATTTAAATAAGTTATTTAAAGTAGCTTTTTAAAAAACAGCTCTGCTAATCTTATAATGATCTTTGGAGGAATATCTTAAGTATTAATTGCATATTATATCATTATAAACTAATTAAAATAATAAAAGGAGAAAGACAAGGTGTAAGGAAGTGAAAAGAAAGAAAAAGAAAGGAAGACATGAACCAAGATTTTAACAGGCTGTGGGTGATTTGTAGATACCATGGATAGTTTTTATTCTCTGATTTCTCTCTACTAATATATTCAATTTTTATCAGAATGAACTATTAAATTTCTATTTTGAAATGAATAAATACAATTTTATAGCCTAAAGATGTGATAAATATATGTGAATGTACACATCTACATGCATGCATAATATTATCATAATACAGCTAGCTGGAAATAGGAGTGAATACAATAGATACATATGCACATATATATTTGTGCATATGTATAATATATATATGTGTGTGTATACACACACATACACACTGTTCCATGTGTTTGAAAGAGGAGCAAATATTTTACATTCTCCATGGGAAATTCTCTAGGACTTAATCATAAAATGAAGCTAGAAGTCACAGGGATCTGGAGCAGGGCAGTGTCATGCCTGGCTCCATGCTGTACAGTTCGAGCACTGTGACCATGAGCCTTTGATCATCCCCTAGTCCTGCTTCCCTCTCTGTTTTTAATCCTAAATACAGAAACATTGTCATTAGACTAATTGCTCTTCTCTCAATCATTGCTTGTGGACTTATGCTATAGGAATAGATATGTGATCCAAATACTTGCTAACTTGTGATTTTCATATATTACCAACCATACACATGCATATATGCTCTTGGGAATAAAGGCCTTTGAAAGTATATTACTATCTCTTATATGTATTTTTCCTATTAAATCATTTGGCTTCATATTATCCTAAGAAATTCCTCAATTAAAAAACAAAGTTTGCCAAAATAATACACAGTGTTCAGTAAAAATATAATTATATCCTCTGATTGTCTTTTTAAATTTTTGGTTTCATAACTGCTTTGCTCTTTTTCATGTTAGTATTTTAGGAAAATCTTTTATTTTAAAATGAGAATATGCATGAATGTTTTGTTTCCAGGTGAGTTAAAAATATACAACCCCAGATTATCTATAGAAATTCTGGGACATGATAAAAATGTCCTCTGGAGAAGCTGATAGTACTTCAGTGAAACACAAAATGTTTGAAAAAGGCTTTTAACTCAGATAGATTTCTCATGCACTGAGCAGGCTGTAACTAGATAACTTGTAGGAACAAGGCCTGTGTAGTGAGAAAATCTACAGCATCTATGAAAGTTTTCAAAGAGGAGGAAGGAAGGTTGAGTAGGCTTTCAGACAGGGTCAAGAGCCATGGTACCATTCTTGGTCTGTAATCCATCCTTAGTTTAATGATACCAGGAAAAAAGAATACCCAGAATGCATCACAAAAAAACGTGTCTACAGGTAACTATAGCAAAGTAACTGAAGAGGTAACAGGGTACAAGCAAGTGTGGAGAACTGTTAGCAAAAAACGTGGTTTTTGTGAGTCTGTAGGGACTAGAAGCAATGGAACTTTGGGTTGATTCTATTTCTAAAGTTATATCTTGATTGATTAATGGCCATCTGAGTGCATAGTCACACCTCTGTTTATTGATGTAACTGTGTCTGTTACATTGAGAATTACCTCATATCCATGCTATGCACTTCCATAGGAAAATTTCTAATATGAAAGTTCTTTTGAGGTGTTTTTATACTTTAATATTCCAAAGCATTTTTATATATAAATGTACATGTGTGCATCAGTGTATCATGACTGGAATGTAGAAGTCAGAGTATAGCTTGCAGGGGTCAGTCCTTCTCTACCTATGTGTTCTGGAGAATGAACTCAAGTTGATAGTCTCGGTGGTAAGCACCTGTACCTGCTGAGCCAGCTCACCAGACATACACTTTTATTTTAGATACCATTATGAAAATGTTTTTCCCTAATCAAACATAAAGTGACCACAACGCATTTCTAAAATTTGCATAACATTCTGCATCCAACATTTTCATTTTCTGACAGAAAAGGTAAATTTCATGTAATTCCACACTTATTCCCATTATTCAGGTTATGAATATTATCTGAAGGCATTTGAAATCACCTGGGTCACTTATTCATATCAATCTTACTGGTTTAATTTTTAATCTGATATTCATCTTCGCAGCAAATCTCAACACAAAGCACTACTAATGTGCCACTTAGAGTCGCCAGGACACATATGAAAACTGGGACACGCTCAGTGGCAGAGTTGAAACAGTGCTATTTTAATTGCAAACACATTGCATGATTAGTCAGCCCAGCAAGTCTTGCACCCGAAGGCACAGATGTCTTCTGGCTGGACCTCCTGGGCACTTGGCAACCTGACCGATAGTACTGCTTGCTGTTAATGAGAAGGACTATCGGGAGCTCCGAATGCTCCAGTGCCCAGAGGGAGATAACTGAACAAATCACTTCCAATGTTCCCATTCTTCAGCACCTTCCTAAAACAAAGAAAACCATTGTCTCGCAAAGGATATGCTTCCTTGCAGGGTAATAAAGTGAAGTTTAAGAAAAGAACAAACTAAAAAGTAAGTGGCATATGGCTCATTAATAACAGAAGCCCAAGTGTTTCTGAAGTTCCATTTCGTGTTGTGCAGAAGACGTTTCCCTAATACAGAACAGAACAATGCTACTGACCCGGCTGGAGAGAACTCTGTAGTGTGTGTCAAGGTGTTAGAGACACTTAAGACGTTCCAATGACTGCTTTGACTCACTTGTTAGCTAGAGCTCTGAGTCTGACTTTCGCAAGTCAGTGTTTAGAAGACGTTTTTGATTAAAGCATAACTGTAAACACTGGTAGAACAAGGGCAGGATCATTTCTCTATTTTATTGGGTTGAGGTAGGCGATGACATGCAAAAATCCCTTGTAACCTTGAATCTTTTTACAGGTTTTAAAATAGTTATATACAGGGCTGGAGAGATGGTTCAGCTGTTGAAAGCATTTGCTGCTCTTCCAGAGGACCTGAGTTTAGTTTCCAGCAACCACATTAGGCTCATAACCACCTGTAACACCAGCTCCAAGCGATACACTGCTCTCCTGGCACTCACACACAGATATATACACATACACATGAATAAAAATAGTCTTAAAATCTAAAAAAAGTTACATGTACATATATTATTTTAAAATATAATTTTTATTGACAGCATTATTTGTGGAGTATGTAATGTATTCTATGTATGATTTTGATTGGTAACTTTTATACTGTACTTACGTAATTTGATTTTGATTGTTATGCTATGTGATCATGAAACCAGTTCAATAACTTAGAGAATGTTTGGTTTTTCTGATAATTGATCAGGCTGAAGCAATTTACACAAAGATTTAAAATTAATAGCTACTAGAATACATGCATTATTTCATAGTCTTTGAAAACATAACCTGGTCTAGTTAACTACTTACTATATCAAGCATCTAAAAAATATTCACAGTGTAAAAAGTTCTGTTTATAGAGATACAAAAACAAAACATAATTCTTCTCTTTTATGAAATTCATAGTGTAGAGGCTGGAGAGATGCTTCCGTGGTTAAGAGTGCTTGTCGCTATTCCAGAGGACCTGGGTTCAGTTCCCGGTACCCACATTGTGGCTCACAAACACCAGTAACACTGGTTCCAGAGTATCTAACACCCTCTTCTGATTTCCATGGGCATCAAGCATGCATGTGGTGCACCCTGAGACAAAACATTCATATAAATAAAATAAAACAACTAAACCAAAAACGGAAAAGAAAAAAGTCAGTCTATATGGGGCCATGAGTATTTTTAAAAATTAAAATCTACAGTGATTGGTGTAGAAATGTGATAGGACAAGTGACGGTTTAATTAGGAAGTGAGGAAGTCAGTGAGGCTGGAGTGAAGAGACGTTTCTTTCGGTTTTTTTTTTTTTTTTTTTTTTTTTTTT
>CABHPH010128408.1:0-17224 GCA_902168325.1 Peromyscus nudipes
TGTGTGTGTGTGTGTGTGTGTGTGTGTGTGTCTCCCTAAAAGCTCTGTGTAGTGTCATGAGTTCTTTGAAAAGACATTCTCTGGAAATACTTCCCAAACTTGCTAGGAACTCAGAGGCAATTACCCATGACCTTGCCATACCTTAAGGCTTATAGAGATACGTCATTTAACCCACATTCAAAATTAGTTGAATATGTAACGATTTCCCATAACCTGAGTGGACTAGATGAAAAAATGAACTGGATTATCAGCTTGGTAAAGAAATGATATATGAGTTCCATTTTGAGTTTCTGAAATATTAAAAATAAGAAGTTGGTCTAAGAACATAAAGTAGAGAAGGTATTATTTCAAGGTAATTTTGGTGAAAAAATAAAAATAAAAAAGGTATGCTTACTGTACAACAAGCTGCTGGCACACAGTTCCATTCTCTGTTATCAGTTCATTCAGTTTTAATTCAAGGTGAACTTTTCCCTGTGACAAAAAAAAAAAAATCATAAACCGAACAGTCTATTTTGCTAACAAAATATTACTTAGTTGTTAACTGTATAATAACCAACAATGTATATATCAAAGTTCTGAAAGAAAACAGTCTAATACTTGTATTAAATACAATATGCAAAAAATTTAAGAACTTTATGTCCTGTTTAAACACAAACATAAGTGTTTATGTACCTTAATGACCACAGTTTTTCCTTAAAGATGGCACTTACATTTTTGGAAAAATTAAGAAATTAATTTCTAAAGCTATAAAATTATGTAAAAGACAGTAAGAATTTTTTAAAACTTCTATCAACTACTAAAGACTGATTTAATATATGCTATATTTTAGGAGGTACTATGGGAACAGATGGGAACAAGCAGATGTCTAAGACACAGGCACTACCTACCAGAAGTTCACAAACTAGCCAGGGATACATAACTTAAAGAGCAACAAAACATGGCCAAAACCATTGATGGAAGGACTGGAATAAAACAGTTCTCTCTGACGCACAGCTGTTAAGAGGTGGGTTTAAAACATAGTGTAGTAAGTTGAAAGAAAGTCAAGACATCAACTGCCTTAAGAAAAGAGTTAGGAACAACATAATCTAGAGCTTGGTTATCTTCTCCTTTCACTGGTGATGAGCAATTCTAAACTGGTTAACAATTAGTGCTGCATTACCTCTACTCAACTGACAAGACAAATACCCACAGTGCAAAGTGGAGATCTTAGGGTATATCGTCTAGCTGCTGGTGAACTGAGAGATCTTATCAGAGGTAGGGGTATTTACTCTCTAGTTATGGCTTCTCTTCAGAGCTCTTTTAGACATTCATTCAAAGAATCTAACCTGAATCAGTTTTACTGCTCTATGGGGACTTGTCTTACAAGAACACATCTCAGGACTATAAGCTATGAAGTTCAGGGTTAGATGAATACTACGTGATAAACAACAAATAGTCATGAGTCATAATGCAAAGGTCTGCACAAGAGGATTAAGCTCTGAAGCAACAAAAGGCATCAATGTGTAAAATGAGCAGTTATGTAGAGCTGGAATTAAACCGAGAGTTTTAACAGTCCAGGAAACTCTAGGCACATACTGATAAAAATCACACATCTCTTACACACCATGTCTTTCACCATTCCTGCATTTATAGCATTCACAACCTCTGTGATTCAAGACTGGTCTTGAAGGTCCATATTACATAGTAATTTCTAGTATTACTCAACTGGAACTTTAAGTCACATTTTCTGTCATGCCAGCATGTGTGTTACTTATCCAGAAAGGCAGTTTATACAACTGAGCAAACATCTGCATGTTAAGGCAGTTTCACTATTTTAAAACATATACATTTTGTAGTACTTCCATATGTCTCTCAGGAATGTCTAGGATCTATTCTATTTCTAAAACAACAAAAACCATTAAAATAGAGAAATAAAACTATTCACAACTAAAATCACAGTACATAGTCCTAGAAATAAAATATTTAATGAAATTTTACCAGGAATTATTATCATTGATTCAAGCCAAGCTAGTATGTTAATTACTCCTACTAATGGTCAAGAGAGCATTCCTTTGGTATTAGTTAATAACACAATTGTATATTAACCCGGTCAAGAAAATACTTAAGATAGAACAAATAGATACACATTATTAGGAAGGAACACTAAAATTGAAAGACACTTTAAATTAAGGAATTATAATTTATAAGCAATAAAACAGTAGCTAATTGTCTACTGAAAATTATTTATTATTATTAGTATGAGCGTGTGTGGCCACTGGCACAGCATGGTGCTGCAGAGGTCAGAAGTTGTCCCCTCCACCTTTACATGGAGTCTGGAGATAAAGGTCAAGGTGTCAGGTTTGGTCACAGAATGCTTTATCCACTGAAGACCTTCCCAGCCCTCATTGTCTACTTTCATAAAAAGATGATAGTTGGTTTATAAAAAAAACAAAAACAGTTACAGCCGGGTGGTGGTGGTGCACACTTTTAATCCCAGCACTTGGGAGATGGAGGCAGGTGATCTCTGAGTTCAAGGCCAGCCTGGTCTACAGAGCAAGTTCTAGGACAGCCAAGGGTCACAGGGCTATGTCAACAACAAAAACAATTACAAATATGGTGTGTAATGTTAACTTGGGAACATAACAAATTACTATACCAGTATTCACCAAAATACTGTGTATTCCTGTATTGTCTTTAGTAAAGAAAGTGAATGTAAATTTTAAATTATACAAAGCTGCTTTTGAGTGTTAAAAAGCCAAATCTGCACTGAGCGTAGTGATATGCACCTGTAATCCTGGCACCTAGGAGGCTGAGGCCGAAAGAATGGCAAGTTTGAGATCAGCATACACTACTATATAGCCAATCACTTGCTCAAAAAAAAAAAAAAGGTAAATATGTGAGCACTTTAGAAAAATTAGTCTTCCCTGATTATTTTCACACATCATTTCTTACATCTTTCACCACTGTGTAGATGTGGATTATAGAAAAACCAAATCTCTCTCTGTCTTATAGATAAAGTGCAGCAAACCTGGTATTACCAGCCTTATGGCCAGGGATAGTGGCTGTAAGGGCCACATGACACACTTTGGTTAATGAGGTAGAAATAAAGAGCCTGGTGCAATTCCATAATTTTTTTCTTAAAAAACAAAACAAAAAAACCCACAAAAAACAACAAAAAAAAACCCCAAAAACAAATAAAACACTTCCCCCCAAAAGAAAAAAACCAACAGCCCAAAATTATTTCCAGTATGTTTACATTTCAATGCCAGTAGTCTACCAAAAATTACTACACAGATGACAAGAATAAAATATACGTGTATGTTTGTGTACATACGTGCGTGCGTGCGTGTCTGTGTCTGTATGTAACAAGAATAGCAGATTTTAAGGAGAGTGGGAGTTCAAAATAGCTGTCTTAAATTTTTTTTAAAAAACATCACTATTTAGTCCAAGCCAGCCTCAAACTCACAATATGTACCCCCGGGATTTTTTTGTTAATATTTTTATTTTTTATTTTACATGCTGACTGCAGTCTGTTTTTGTTTTTTAAACAGAGAATAAAGTAAAAAATCTAGCAAATACCTGAGAACTATGATATGAATTAAATAAAAAATTTAGAATTAAATAATAAAGTAACTGAAATGAGATGTATTTAATATCAGATCAGCAACAGCTGAAAAGGAATAAAAAGGAGAGGCTAATCAGTAGAAAATACTCATAAAGAACCCAGAGAAGGGAAAAGCGTAAGAGACATGTGTATATACTGATCATATCAAATAAAAATGCACGAAAATTTATGCATATTCTGAAAAAACAGAGGTACTCAGGTTAAATGTAATGCATAAAGATAAAATCCTCTCATGTCTAGACAGTCTTTAAATCATAAACAATTAAATATTAATAATTTCCTTATAAAAACAACTGAGTATGTTTCAGGGTTAGTGAGACTGCTCTGTGGTTAAGAACGCTGGCTGCTTCTGCAGAGGACCCTGGTTCAAATCCAAGCACCCACACAGCAGCTCACAGCCATCTGTAACTCCAGCTCTGGGAGACCTGATGCCTGTTCTGGATTCTAAGAGCACCAAATATGCACATGGTGCACATACATACACACATGTAGACACTCACACAGACACGTAAAATAAATAAATCTACAAAACAAATGAAAAAGAACTTGGTATGTTTCAACTATTTTTAAAAACTTCTTATAAAGGAAAACATTAAACGTGTGGCTTGACAGACTTTTGCTGCTTGTTTCTGAGATCAAGTCTTGCTATAGTGCCTAAGCAGTTGGTTCCCAAAGTCAGAGTAGGTAATCTTCCTGCCTCAGCCTCCAGAGCTGGAGTTACAGGCATGCATCACCACAGCAGCTGACATAGCTTTATCTATAGAAATTGCTTCTACAAATAATTTTGGACACAACTGTCTGCTACATAAAACACAAAGTTTTACTTTATAACATTTTATATTGGTGGCAATTCTTTAAAAAAAAAGACTTGCTTTTCTCTTTAAACAATAATTTAATAATGAGATAGAGCAGGGCACAGTGATGCATGCCTGTAGTTACAGCACTCAGGAAGCAGAAGTAAGAAGATCTCTTGAGTTTGAGGCTAGCCTGGTCTACACAGTGATTTCCAGGCCAGTCAAGGCTACATAGTGAGGGCCGGGCGGTGGTGGCGCACGCCTTTAATCTCAGCACTCGGGAGGCAGAGCCAGGCGGATCTCTGTGAGTTCGAGGCCAGCCTGGGCTACCAAGTGAGTTCCAGGAAAGGCGCAAAGCTACACAGAGAAACCCTGTCTCAAAAATGAAGAAAAAAAAAAGGCTACATAGTGAGACCTTGCTTCAAAATAAATAAATAAATAAATAAATAAGTAAATAAATAAAAATTCAGAAAAATTAAATTAAAAAAGATAGGATGGCTAATTTGTTTTTTCTCATGTACAAATTTGTGAATGAAATGAAGTTTTATAAATCAATCTATAAAAATGAATTATGCCTTTATGTTCACTATGCTTTAATTGAGCATGTGTTTAATAAACTAGTATAGGTTTCTTCTTAAATAGTTGTCTAAAACAGTTTTAAAACAAAGGCCATGAACAAAAATTATGTAAGAATATCTTATAGTGATCCAGGTGGTCAAGATTATCCTGCTGGGTAAGAGTTAATAAGTAATGGCATCAAAAAGACGGAACTGACATTACATCTGGGCTTGCTGTCTGTACAAGTTGGGTGGGACATCACCCATGGTAAACAGTCTATGTAAAGTGTTCTGTGTCACGGCACCGAAAGAATAAGAATGAAACAACGCTTGAAAGCTGCGGTTCCCAGCATCTTCCCAGCTCAGAGGACAGCTGCAGCACTAACTCCAAACGCACTTTACGGAGGGCACTGGCACAAGCTGTGCTGACTTCGCGTGCATGGAAGACAACACAGAAAAAGCACACCACGCGGCACACAATGACAGAACCAGAACCAGGACTAGAACCTAAGGAGGAAATGCTTTGAAAGAAGCAGTCAGCCAGAATTTAATCAAGACCTGATTAAAAGTCAAGGAAAGGAAGACTAGAAATGCCCACTGAACTTGGTGGCATAATGTCCTAAGTAGTGAGAGGCATTTGTGTGTTCTCTAAGACTCAGTGCAGAGTCTGCAAACATATTTTAATGGTTTAAGAGAACAGTTCTACTCAGAGGGGAGACTGGCAAAAAAAGAACCAAGAAAAAATTCGTGTTTCATTAAAAAGGTAGAAAAGGGGCTGAAGAAATGTCTCAGTTAAGAGTGAGTGGTTAAAAGCATTCACTGCTCTTGCAGAAGACCCAGGTTTGACTCCCAGAACCCACATGGTGCTCACAACCACTTGTAACTCTCGTTCCAGGGGATCTGATGCCCCCTTCTGACTTCTGTGGGCTTTGCACACATGTGGTACACATACATATACTCAGGCACAGATACATACACATAAATAAATATTCTTTTTAAAAATGTTGTCAAAGAGCTGAAGACATGGCTCAGCAGTTAAGAGCACTAGCTGCTCTTGCAGAGGGATTGAGTTCAAATCCCAGCACCCACATGGCAATTCACAACATCTGTAGCTCACCCTTCTGGCTTCCACAGGCACTAGGCACACATATGGTACAGACATAAATACAGGCAAAACATCAACACACATAATTTTTTTTTTTATTTTTTGTTTTTGGTTTTTCGAGACAGGGTTTCTCTGTGTAGCTTTGCGCCTTACCTGGAGCTCACTTGGTAGCCCAGGCTGGCCTCGAACTCACAGAGATCCACCTGGCTCTGCCTCCCGAGTGCTGGGATTAAAGGCATGCGCCACCAACGCCCGGCTTATAAAATAAATTTTTAAATTAAAATTCTGTCCAAAAATGTAAAAAATGCACTCATTAAATACTGCTATCATGAACTCCTGAAAAGAAAATAATTAATAACTACAATAATAAAGTAGCAAAGTAAAAGGCTAAAAAATATTTCAACTGTTTTGGTAAAAATGCAAATAGGGGTCATCTCCTTTGAGAACTCAACTACATTTACGTGTGCCACTTCCTGTGTCTTTACAAGCAAAGGCAACCCTTTACACTGAGATCCTCATTTCATAAATGATCCTTGGGCAACAACTATCAGTAATGACTCGAGTTACAAATACTAATTAGTGGTAACGAGAGAAAACTAAACATCTCCCTCTCTGAGATAAAGATACTAATCATTTCATCCACACAACCCCCTAGACAAACAGGCCTAACCCAAACTCTAGAATGTATTGCCTTATGCTTCCTCCAACATCAAATTAGACTTCAGTGGATAGTGACCCAAATTCAGCCAACTTCTCTCTGCAGATTGTGAGTCAGATCTTTAAGAATGAGGAAGCTGTATGGACATAGAAACTTAAAGATGAATATTGCATTTTTTTAGTCAACAGAAGAGTAAGTTCACAGAAAGAAACAAAGGAAGAGATACATACTCTCATTAGACATACAAAAAGAATGGGTAAATCCTTATCATTAAGAATCTTTAAATGTGGCAGAGAAGGTAGTGTGGCTGGCAGTGTCTGCCACATATGCATGAAGATGGCATTTAATCCCTACCACCTACCAGAAAAATGGGTGTGTAAAGAGATGAGCGTCTAACTACATTCTAAATATCTGCCCTGATCCCACAGATAAGTGAAGTCCTCATCTGAAATATCAAGGAAACTTCTCTTGACAACAGATCAGACCATTACAGAAAACCCTAACCAACAAAATGCAGAGCTGTGGAGCCCAGTCCCAACAGACACATCTACAACACAACTCCTTTACCTAAAGCCTAGGGTCATTGTGAAAGAGGGGGTGGAAAGATTGTGATAGCCAGAGGATCAGGGAGTTTGTCTCCCAGTGATGTTAGAAAGTACACCCATAGCCAGGCAGCAGGGGCGCACGCCTTTAATCCCAGCACTCAGGAGGCAGAGGCAGGCAGATCTCTGAGTTCAAGGCCAGCCTGGTCTACAGAGGGAGATCCAGGACAGACACCAAAACTACACGGAGAAACCCTGTCTCGAAAAACCAAAAAAAAAAAAAAGTACACCCATAAAGTTTCACCAACAGAAAGCCAATGGGGCTTGGGGTGAGGGTACTCTAGGAGGCGCCAACCTTAAACAAAGAACTACAGCCACCTAAGGAGTGCTGACAGCAGGAGAAATAGTCTTCCCCAGAGAAGAGCACACCAGTTGGTCATCTGATACTAAATGGCAGGCCCCAAAAATATACATACAGGCAACATTATACAGATTGAGCAGGCTGTAGTTATGAACTTAAAAATACATATGTATATACATACATGCATATATACATACGTACACATGTATGTAACAACAATTAATGAAAAAAGAAGACATGAATTTGAAAAATAAGGGGGGATATATGGGAGGGCTTGGAGGGAGGAAAGAGGAAACAATGTAATTATATTATAATCTCAAAAAATTAAAGAAATAACTCTTTAAAAAGATGGACATGATATTGTGTACTTGTAATCCCAATGCCAGAGAGGCAGACAGGCAGATCCCTGAGACTCACTGACCAGCAAGCCTAGCAAATTAATGAACTCCAGGTCCCAATGAGAGACCCTATCTCAAAAAGCAAGAGGGAGAATCTTGAGGAATGGCACCGAGGTGATTCTCTGGCCTCTATATGCACAAGCTCACATGCACATGGGCACCTGCACACACATACACCTATCTCACACAATTTCCCGATAACACCCCCCAAATATTTTTCCTCTTTATTTTACAAGTATAAAGTTGTTAAATGAGAGTGAAAGAAGAAAACATTAACTATTTACTGCAAAATGAAAGGTAAAAGAACATAAACATGAAAAGAAAGAAATCAATCAGCGAGCGGATCTCAGTTCCACCTGCCTTACAGTATGCACTGTTGCAGGGTTGGAGCCTACTGCTAAGGATGACAGGACACACAGTGTTCACTCATCACAGCCCAAATAAAAACTTTCTCTGTGGTAGTCAACCATTTTATGAGAATTTATAGTCACTTCAAAGATCACTTTTAACTTATATGAATTTTTATCTTGTCTGCTACTGTTAGAACCTAACAGCCAATGAACATGCAGCTTTTGAGCAAATGCCTGATGACTACCACTCACAGGGAAGTTCCTGCAATTCACTTCAAAAAGCCCCCTAGGAACTTTCTAATATACCCCCACTCCTGACAGTATAGTACTGTGATTAGGAGTCATACAGATCTCCAATGGAGTCACAGTTACTGTGACTGGAGAAGTCAGTGCATCTTTTAATCCTATTAAAATAATCTGTAAAATGAGGTTGCTACTATCTACCTCTTGATGCTTATATGAAATAATGTACATTAAGTGCTCACTGTTATACCTGGTATATACTTTTATAATTACTAAAAGTAATCATTAGATTGAGTCCTGGCTAAATTCACTCTCATCACTTTCTATATTGTCATCTATTTTTATTTTTTCATTTTTTTAAAGTTATAAAACATAGAGGGCAAACAAACATTAACAGATTAGGCTCTGTATTAATTATGGGCTGTTTTCCTATCTTTTATACTAACAAGGTCAATGTGATATCCTCAGATTGGTTTGTGGCTAAATAATAATATTCCCAATGATCTCATATTATCTTGAAAAGTATTATCCATCCCTCCCACCTCCTACAGCATTCTTTTTTTAAAATCTATTTTAAATATTGGGTAAATCTTGCTAATTACCATTTAAGATAAAAGTTCTGGAAAGGTTAATGACTAATGGTCATGAAATGAAACAGTACTAAAATTTTAAATGCTGATACTATATATATAAAACATAAATGCTGTTTCAGAGGTGACAGTTTTTTTTATACATATACTGTCAAAAGCCTGCACCACAGTGTGAGTTTCTAGTGCCATCTCCAAGTACTACATAAAGAATACTCTATAGAGTCCTATATTTTCAGAACTAAACTCTTAAATCCTTCAGAAACGTTACGCTGATCATTAACTTTTTTATTTGTTATTTGTTAAGATCAAAATCTCAAAGCCTTTTCTTATTTTTCCTTTTGTTCAACTTATTAGAAAGATTAGATGGGTGCTGCGATGCGTGCCTATAACCCCAACATTAGGGAGGTTTCTAAGGTGTGTAGACACCAATCTCAGGCACACAGTGAACACCATCTCCAAAAAGGATAACACCATACCCAACTTCTTATGGGGATTGTGTATGGAAAATGTATTAAATCATGTGTCAAAAAAGAAAAAGTGAGCTCGTAATTTTGTAAGGCTACATTAGAAAGGTACCTGTGCTGGCTAGTTTTATGTAAACTTGACACAAGCTAGAGTTATTTGAAAGGAGGGAACTTCAATTGAGAAAATGACCATTAAGATCCAGTTGTAGAGCATTTTCTTAATTAGTGATTGATGGGGGAGGGCCCAGCCCATTGTGAGTGGTGCTACCCCTGTATAGGTGGTCCTGGGTTCTATAAGAAAGCAGGCTGAGCATGTCATGAGGAGCAAAACAGTAAGCAGCATCCCTCCATGGCCTCTGCATCAGCTCTTTGCCTCGAGGCTCCTGTCCTGTTTGAGTTCTTGCCCTGACTTCTTTCGATGATGAATAGTGTCTTAGTTTCGGTTTTACCACTGTGAAGAGATACCATGACCATGGCAACCATAATAAAGAAAAACATTTAATTGGGGTTGGCTTATAATTCAGAGGTTTAGTCCACTTTCGTAATGGCAAGAAGCACGGCAGCATGTAGGCAGACATGATGATGGAGAAGGAGCTGAGAGGTCTACATCTTGATCTGCAGGCAGCAGCAAGAGAATGCCACACTGGGCCTACCTTAAGCATCAGAGACCTCAAAGCCCACTCCGAACAACCCACTTCCTCCAGCAAGGCCACACTTCCTAATAGTGCCACTTCCTACGAGCCTATGGGGCCATTTTCATTCAAACTACTATAAACAGCAATATGGAAGTGTAAGCCAAATAAACTCTTTCCTCCCCAACTTGCTTTTTTGGTCACAGTGTTTCATCACAGCAACAGAAACCCTGACTAGGATACCACCAGACTGATAGGTGCTAAAAAAATTTACATTTGTATAGAAATTAACAGGTTGTTTGTTTGTTTATTTTAAAAACAAGAGTTTATGCAGCCTGGCTGGCCTTGGCCTTAAAATCCTGCCTTCACTTCCTAGGTTCTGGGATTACAGGCTTACACCAATGTTCAGTTTCTGTGATACTGGGGATCACATCCAGGGCTTTGTGCATGCTGGTCAAACATTCTACCAAACTGAACCACAACACAGCTCAAAATTAATAATTTTAAAGTATCTTCTCATTCCATATGAGCCAAATATGGTGAGTTTTATTCTCATTTTACAGAAATTCAAGACCATTAAAATGACCATATAAAGACACCAAATAAAAGTTTTCTGACTTCTAATTCCAGCCCATTCTACTTCGTCACATTGCTTCTTACCTGGGTCATTAACAACACTGTATCCCTGGGATCTGAATAATACTTATGGTCAAATGAAAGAATATTAAAATAGGGTGGAGTAGATTAAACAAAAAGTCTTGGTTATCTTTTTGTACTTAAGGGATTTCAGCACACAATACTTATTTTTTTGAGAATTTAATCACAGAGACTGCATGAAAGGTAATGATTTATTTGCAAAGTATCTGTGGGTATGTTTTTTCCCCTTATCTTAAACATCTGTTTGAGTCCTAGTGGTGAATTATAGCTTCCTTAAGAGAAGAAGAATCCTGACTGCAGTCATGCTCTTAGAAATGGTTTCAAAATCATTACTGTATTTAATAAATAGGGTTACGAAAAAAAAAAAGATTCTCTTAGAAATAATTTCTAAGTCATAGAAATTCAAGCTTTCTAGACACTTCAACTACTTGGCTAAACATACATTTCTGTTCACATACAGAATCTATACGAGGCCTTATATTTTGGCAAGAAAAAAGAAGAAACTAACAAGCATAGTGATACTCTTTCAAACAAAGAAGTGAGCAAGGCAGGGAGGTGGGAAATGAAGGCTGTGCGCTGCAGACCCAGGCATGGTTTAAACAAGTAACATTTTTTTTCCAAGTCTAGTTTATTAGAAATGGAATAAAAGCATCCTAATGAGAATGAATAAAATCAGACTTCCATGTATTCCCCTAAAGGTTAGAGTTAATAAAACATCTTTTCCTTTAAAATGTTTTCCTCTTTTAAAAAAAAGCAGTAATTTGTGACTGGGACTCAGAAATAAAGGAAATGCCCTCTTGCTGAGTATGGTAGCACACACCTTTAATCTCAGTACTGGAAGGCAGAGGCAGGTGGACCTCTATGGGTTCCAGGCCAGCCTGGTCTACATAGTGTGCTACAGGACAGCCAGGGCTACATGGAGAGACTCTGTCTCAAAAACAAACAAAACTCCTAAACTCAAAGGTATATACAGCCAGACATTATTTTTTTTTTTTATCAATGCACATCAATTGCATTTATTAATGGATTTCACTGTGGCATTTCTATATATGTATATATTGTACTTTGCTCATGAATACCTTCTTTAAATATGTCTGTTAGATTTTATTTTGTGGTTAGTCCTCTATGAATACATGGATGTACATGGATGTTTATGTGTGTAGGTGCCATGAATGTGTATGGAGGTCAGAGGTGAGAGATGGTTCGCTCTGTGTACCTTTACAGGGGCTCTGGGGATTGAACTCAGGTCATCAGGCTTAGCAGCAAGCACTTTTACTCCGTGAGCTATCTCACCATTCATACCTTATTTTTATATCTGCATGGAAAAGCTACTTCCTTCCAGCTCTCTATTACTTGAAGGTCTATAATGTGTGGCATTAGAACTTAAAATAAGGTATAACAAGTTCTAACAGTATAAACTAGTATAATTAGTTTTCACTCATTATGTATGTCACAATCTCTTGTAGTACTTAACTTACCTGAACTTCTGAATTCGAGTCAATAGGCTGCAGTGAAAACCAAGTTTCTTTACCACTGTGATTACACAAGTCTTCTTTTTTGATGGCTACTTTTCCTACGGAAAATAAATAAGATGACGAGAAAACATATTTTATACAATCTTATGACTGATAAGCACTGTTATATACTTTGTGGAAAACACTTTAGACTTGAATCTGTTGATATAAAAATCCACCACCACCCCTTTCTTTGAAATAGGATGCTGCTATATAGCCCAAGATAGACTTGAACTCAGGGTAATCCTCCTGCTTAAACCTTCCAAGTGCTGGAATTACAGATTTTTGTTTGTTTGTTTGTTTGTTTTGGTTTGGTTTTTTGAGATAGGGTTTCTCTGTGTAACAGTCCTGGTGGTCCTCAAACTCCCTTTGTAGACCAGGCTGGTCTCAAACTCACAGAGATCCACCTGCCTCTGCCTCCTAAATGCTGGGATTAAAGGCGTGTGCAACCATCGCCCGGCTGGGAGTACAGAATTTAAAAACCTGTTTCTATAAATTTTTTCTCCTCTACCCTAAAGGAGAAATGTCTTATTTCTGTTTGTGCGTTGGCAGACCCTTTTGTGGGTCATTCTGAATCAGGGGAGGCAGAGGCAGGTACGTCTCTGTAAATCTGAGGCCAGCCTGGGCTACAGAGAGTTCAGAACAGCCAGGACTATTATACAAAGAAACCCTGTCTCAAAATACCAGGGGAAAAAAAGGAAGAAAGAAATTAAGAACTCAGTTGGACTTTAATGTAACTGTATTTTAGCACTCAGATTAATATTTTACTAGTACATTCAGGATAAAAAATATATATATAAATGGCAGTGCAATATAATTTCCAGGTTCTATTAACACTGTGAATAAAGTGTATGTGCTGGCTAATTTTGATCAGTTGTATCTGTATTTAACAAGAGGTTATATGTTGTAATTAAGTGAAAGGACAAATAGTATCACCTATTAATAAAAAGTATCTAAAAATTATTAAAATTTCATTTTATCAGAACATTATTAAACTGACTATACTGCTTCAATTTATACGTTTAAAAAAAAAATCAAGGCAGCTTTCCAAAGTGCTTCTACCTACCAGGGAAAGAGAGTGTACAATGAACAAAGCAGTATGAAAGAAATAAATGCTCTTCAAATGAAGTATCCACCATGTTGGGGCAAAGCATTTCCTTTCCCAATTCAAGTTTTAAGAAGTAGACATAGTTTTGCATATGACTAACAATTCAAAGACTGCACAAAAGCTCCAGCAAAGGAGGTACGCTATAGTTTAGAGCAATTCACTTTTTTCCGTTTTTAAAAAGTGACTACTTGGGGCTGGAGAGATGACTCGGGGTTAAATAAGAACACTGGTTACCCTTCCAAAGGATCCCCAATCCCAGCACCAACATGGCAGCTCACAGCTGCCTGCAACTCCAGTTCTAGGGGATCCAACACGCTCACCTCACACAGACAGACAGACAGACAAAGCACCAATGTACCTAAAAATTAAAAAAACAAAACTACTTTCCTTTGAAGTACCTTAACTGTATGTTAATGTCCTTTTGCTTATAACATACCTTACTTTTAGTTCAACAGATGGAAACACTAGGAAAAATGATAAACTTTTATGAGAAGAAACATCAACTTTGGGATATCAAGTGAAAAGGAAGATAGAAAAATAAGCACAGAAAAACTTATGTTTGAAGTTTTTTTTTCTGGAAGTAGATGGTGATTATACTACTGCAGGACATATAAAAAAACTGTATGCTTTTCTCATTTTACAAATATTTTATCTTGATAATCCCAGCACTTAGGAGGCAGAGGCAGGTGGATTTCTGTGAGTTAAAGGCCAGTCTGGTGTACAAAATGAGTTCCAGGACAGATAGAGAGAGAGACTTTGCCTCAAGAAAAAAAAAGGAAAAAAGAAAGATTTTAAAATTTGGAAAAAAGCTGCCAAGAACAGTGTACACAAAACTTCCATTTTCTTCACCCAGAATTTCCAAAATCTATTACATTAGTACATTTTTATCATGTTTTGCTCTCTTTCTGATATATATATATATCAGAAAATTATATATATACACACACACACATATATACACATACACACATATATACACATACACACACACACACACACACACACATATAATGAGTTTTCCTTCTGGGCCATTAAAAAATAAATTAAATACAATACACACTTTTTAAAAGAATCATTCATTTTTATTTTGTGTGCATTTGTGTTTCGCCTGCATGTATGTCTATGTGAGGGTGTCGGATCCCCTGCAACTGGAGTTACAGTTGTGACTGCCATGTAGGTGCTAGGAATTAAACCTGGGTCCTCTGAAGAGTAGCCAGTGATCTTAACTGCTGAGCTATCTCTCCAGCCCCCTATGATACACACTTCAAAACAAGAAATTTTATGGCATGTGACTTACACCTTAATAAAGTTGTTACTTAAGTTATTTAACATATTAGTTTTATAAGCTTATCTCTGTATTTATAACTTAGAACTAAAATTACAGACGTATATAATTTAAAGATAAGTTAAAATATACAATTAGATTTTTATTAGAATGGCAACTATTGTAATACTACTACTCAAAGGAGACCTACTGAAAATTCATTAATTTACTAACACAGAAAATTTAAAATACATAAAACTCTAAACCTACAAATCTTTTTTCTTTTAAATATTCAGTGAAATCTAATATAAAGATAGAATTGTACAAAGTGACACCAGGAAAATGTACTTCAGGGTTTTTTTTGTGAATTTTAAGATGAGAAACGAAGGTAAAACTGAAATTATTCTGGTACTCAATGTGTACATTGATATCTTAGTACAGAATATGGGCATTAACTAAAAGAAGCAAATAATCCTTATACTACTAAAGGAATTTAGACAAGGGTCAAATTATATAAACTTCTTGAAATGTTTTGTCTATGGATTATACAAAATTCTTAAGAAATCAATATATCTGAAATGGCTTAGGATACAAAATAATGAAGTATTCAATTTAGTATGATATGAATGTAGGATAATCGTAATTATCATAATTCCAATTATCACTGATTCTATATCAGAAGTAAATTTTAAGGGAATGAATAATAGATTGGTACTTAAAAAATACATGTATACATACATATGTATGTATATATATGCACATACACACACATGCACACATACGTCCTACAGCTGAAGTTCTTATCTTTTTTTTTTTTTTTTTTGGTTTTTTTTTTTTTTTTTTTTTTGATTTTTTCGAGACAGGGTTTCTCAGTGTAGCTTTGCGCCTTTCCTGGAACTCACTTGGTAGCCCAGGCTGGCCTCGAACTCACCGAGATCCGCCTGCCTCTGCCTCCCGAGTGCTGGGATTAAAGGCGTGCGCCACCACTTATCTTTTTTAAGATTTATTTATTTATTATGTATACAGCATGTATGACTGCAGGCCAGAAGAGGGCACCAGATCTCGTTACATGGTTGTGAGCCACCATGTGGTTGCTGGGAATCGAACTCAGGACCTCTGGAAGAGCAGTCAGTGCTCTTAACCTCTGAGCCATCTCTCCAGTCCGTGAAGTTCTTATCTTTTACAGATTTTGTAAGGGAATATCGTTGCTATCTTCTCCCCAGGAAAAAGCACAGAGAATATCTAGCATACAACTTTTAACATCTTCAATTTATACAGAATTTTTTTTTAGCTTTTCTTGTTATTAGGATCCTAGGCACACTACAAAAGCACTTTGCTACTGAGCTACAGTTCCAGTCCTAGGATATAATTTTTAGAGAGTTTCCTAAGCCAGATGTGGTGGGCACATGCTTATAACCTCGACACTTACAAAGATGAAGCAGAAGAACTGTGATCTCAAGTCAGCAGATATATGAATATATATGAGTGAGTGTAAGAATGAGCATGAATGAGAGAAACTTACTGTCCAGAAAAAGAACCTCTGCAGAACCTCTAGTCTACCATTTCCATAATTTTAAAGCTTTAAGCAGACTTTGTAAATATTTATGCATGTGTACACACACACACACACACACACACACACACACACACACACACGCACGCACGCACACAGCAAGTACTCGACATTAAAAGGGAGAGTTGAAAGTTTTTATTTGGAACTTTATTGCTTTGAGCAATTCATGTCCTCATTCTATAAATCACACTGGTACTGTTACAAACAGTGATTCAAGTTCCATATTGCCTCAACTTAAGCCTACTTAACCAAGTATGTGCTTAAAAGCTGCATAGAAATTCATCTTTTCTACTAAATCTTTCAGATCAAAGGAAATACACCTGATACGGGTGTCTTCCCAAAAGACCATCCAGCCCCACAAGTACAACATTTGAGAAGCAAATTATCTTCTTCTTATGCACCCCCCCCATTTTTGTTGTTGTTTTATTTTGTTTTTCAAGGGTTTCTGTGTAGCCTTGGCTGTCCTGGAATTTGTTCTGTAAACCAAGCTGTCCTTGAACTCAGATCTGCCTGCCTCTGCCTCCCAAGTAATGGGGATTAAAGACATGAGCCACCACTGCCTTTTTAAAGAAGTATTTGTTTGGTTTTCTAGATGGAAGTCTGACTCTGTAACCCAAGATAGCCTCAAACTCACAGCAATCCTCCTGCCTCAATCTCTTGGTATACAAGTGTGAACTTCCATGCCTGGTGAATTTTACTTTAAAAATAAGCAATAGCAAAGGCAACTTTGGTAAATCATTATTATTTACTGAAATAAACATTAAAGGCCTTGTCAAGAAACACTAAATGAAGACTATAGGATACGTAAAG
>CABHPH010128410.1:0-25049 GCA_902168325.1 Peromyscus nudipes
AAAGTCAGCAAAACCAGTGACGTCAGTACCACTCGCTTTTGGATCTGTCAAGTCTTTGACAGTATTCTACAAGCATTCAACAACGTTTCGTTGCTACACATCCTCTTGGGCAATACACACACGAAGACGACAGTCTTAGCCTTGGATTCTTTGCCTGGGGTACAGCCAGTGAGTCAGACGTACCAACAGTGACCTGAGACTCACAAGGCACAGCCCGGGCTGGAGATCATTTTTTAAGCTCTATTTTGCTGCTATTATCTCTACTGTACTTCTCATTTCTTTTTCTTTTCTTCTTTCCCTTCCTTCCCCTCTCCTTTCTTTATTTTTTTTCCTTTCTTTTTGGAGACAGGGTTTCACTCTGTAGGCCAGGCTGGCCTTGAAGCCACAGCCGTCCACTCACCTCTGCTTCTCAAGTGCTGAAATTAAAGGTCTGCACCACTAAATTTGGTTCTCTCTCTCTCTCTCTCTCTCTCTTCTTCTTCTTCTTCTTCTGTCTTTCCGCTGGCCTTGAACTGGCTATGTAGCTGAGGGGGACTTTGAACTTCTGATCCTTTTGCCTTTGCCTTCTGAGTGCTCAGATTGCAGGTGGCCACCATGCCTCTTTTATGTGGTACTGGAGAATCAAATCCAGGGCTTTGTGCACAGGGGGACACAAGTACTCTGTCAACTGAGCTACGTCCCCAGCTCCTCCTCTTTCCATTTGGAGCAAGGAAAAAAAAAAATAAAGAGGCCAGGCTTTATACATCTTTATTTCTGCCATTTTGCGCTGGCATAAAGTAGAAATATCCTGAAGTTGACAAGCTCTTCAAATTTATACAATTTCACTTAAAGAGGGTTGAACCAGGAAGTACTCTTGAGAAGGATGCGGAAGGAAAATTAGTTTTTCCAGGAAGATAGAGGTCTGAGGATCTGGCCAGAGAGCCTGGCAGGAGAGAGAGCCTAAGGCAGAGGGAAAGGTAGCCCTTTGGGTAGAAGATTCTGGTCAGCCAGAAGAACACTGGGAAACAGGAAGTGCTGGGCTTAAAGGGCCCTCAAGATCTTGACACGGGCCCTTCACCTATGGCCCTTGGGGACACATGACCACTCACAGTAGGCTACCCTTTCTTTGGTCTGGATGCTGCCTCTCAGTTTCTTCATCTCTAAAATGGGTAAATAATCATTTATAGCCTGTGAGTCTTTTGGGAGGGTTAAAGAGGTAACTCCCATCAGATGCCTAGCACGTCCTTGCTTCCACCGTGCTCAGGACAGATGCCCGTGGGGTCTCTGTACAACTGAGGACGTAAGGACACAGAAGGAATTCCCCCCAGACAGGCAGCGTGTGCTCTAAGAAGCGAAATGACACGGCCTCTCGTTGTCTCCACAGCATGTCCTACTCTACAGTAGGAGAGTCACGTATTTTATCACACGGCTCCTCCACATAAAGAGCATTTCCTAACCTTCACTGTGGCTAGGTGTGTCCCCATGACGACTTTCTGGACATGGGCCACGAGGGAGAGTGATGTGTGCAGCTTAAGAGAGATGACTCAAAAGGTGTGTGTGTTTCTCACTCTCTCCTTTCCTGCTGAGGAGACGGGGCCCTGCGTTAGCGTGAGGTGAAGCAGAAAGCTGGATCTGGCCACCGGAGACCTACGATGTCCCATACTGGTACCTAGTAGACCGAGATGCCCGTGTGCCAGACACATCCTGATCTGTGTGTGTACATGAGAAGTAAATATCTGTGTTGTTTAAGTCACAGTTAATTTGGTCTCTGTTATGTACAACCGAAGCTAAAAATCTTTGCGGGTACCAAGTAAATGTAAAGCAAACGAATGAATGAGATCTCTTTCACTTACTGGAACTTGTAGATAAAAACTCATACCCATTAGCCTTTGTAGCAGGACCCAAGACACCCATCCCCCGCCCCCAGAGAGGAGCGATGAGCGTGTGGCTGAGCAGGAGTTTATTATGAAATCCAGAGAGGGACCATTCAGACTGGGTGTGCCGATGAGTAGGAATTTCACAACAGGAAATCCCACGAAGTGCACAGTTTGAGGAAAAGATGAAAATGAATGCTGTGCTATTTGAATGAGGTGCCTGACGCAGCAGGGACAGAGGGGAGCCTGGTTGACATTCTCCTGAGTACAGCTTTGGATGGAGGCCACTGAAGATTTTTTTTTTAATGTTATTTGTTTCATTTTGGTTTGGGTTTTCTACAGATAAGCCTTTCTTTTCCTTTGTTTTTGTTTTTTCAAGACAGGTTTCTTTGTATAGCCTTGGCTGTCCTAGAACTCACTCTGTAGACCAGGTTGGCCTTGAACTCACAGAGTTCCACCTACCTCTGCCTCCCAAGTGCTGGGATTAAAGGTGTGTGCCACCACCGCCCGGCTAAGAGAAATCCTTTACTTACTAATGTTCATAAGCATAAAAGAGCTAAAAGCAAGCTATTGCAAGGGAAGATGCACAGAACGTTTGAGGACTGAAACGTGATTTCTTCTCTCCCAGAGTGTCCCTTCTGTGGGGAGAGCTCTGTGAAGCCTTTCTTGCTCTCTCTTTTTCTCCTTCCTTGACCGATGGTGTATTCATCCGAGTCCTGCACAGCCCTCACATGGTCGGATTCCACTGCACCTTATCCCTCTCGTCTACTTCTTGCCGTACTTCCTGTGCATGTCCCTCTACTAGACCCTAAATCTTGAACAGGCAGGAAGCCTGTGATTTCTCTTGGTGTCCACTGTACCTAGCACAGTACCCGGATCACAGTAGGGGCTCAATCAAGGTTGTAAAAAATAATAACTCGATGGATAAAGCTTTATTCAGTACCATTGTTTAGCAAAAACCTATGACGTGCCAAGGCATTTATATTGTCTGAAACTCATGGCAATCCTCCTGTCTCAGCTTCCCAAGTGTTGCGATCACAGGTGTGTGCCACCACACCTGGTTTTATAAGTACTATTTAAAAATGTATTCTAAAAGTTATTGGCTTACATTTTTTAATCCTATAGATAAAAGTATGATAATATTTCCTAAGTGACATTTCATTTTTTAAATATCAGGAAGAGTCAAATTAATCTGCTGGACAGGAAGTAAGCAAAAACAAATGAGTCTTGCCCAGATCTTCCCATGTATACGTACATACATGTTTTCCTATAGTGTTAGGATCTACCGCGGAACCACCTCCTTCAAGTTCTAGACATTAGCTAGGGGTTCTCTTGGGGTCTGAGGATGTGTAGACCATTGGAATTACCGGTTCATCTCTTCTCTGTTAGGGTCCCCTTCTGAGTCAGAGGAAGAAGCTCCTAGAGAAAGAAAGACAAGAGATGGTTTTTTAAGGCGACAATTTACTAAACAAATTCCTAGGCATTTTGAAGACCTGAAAAAGAGTCTCAGGCTCAGGAAGGAACCTCATGGATCCTCACATGAACATCCAGTCTGGCAAAGGAGACAGTGACGCTAAGAAGCCAAAGGAGTCGATCAAGGACATGTGCCCAGTGAGCGCTACAGCTCAAAAGAACAGGGCCGTGTTCTGCATTCCAGTGTGTAAAACACCTGCTGAGATCTTTGGACTCACAGGGTAGTCTTTGCAGGCATTCCCTGGCCTCATAAATCCTCACCGAGTGGGTGAAGGGGGATTATTCCGGATTCCAAACATTGGAGGTGTAGGTGGGTGCTCTTCCGTCCTGCCCTAATATTAACAAGTCATCCTCCATCTTGGGAGTGGGAGCGTTTGATGTCCAGAAGCCAGAATGGAGAAGCAAACAAACAGTGTGATCCAATCTCAGTTCTCCTCCCAGGTCCTAGATTTATTTCTCAAGATAGGAAATTCCAGGAATATCCAGGAGAGCTAAACCTGGAGCTGTTTATGGCACTCTAAAAACTTGAGGCTAAAAACATGGAACACATCCCTATCCATGTATTTACTCATTAAATGTCTGTCGAATATTCAATATGTGCCTAGTTCTGTGGAAATTATCAGAGATAAAGAGGAATGAGACCGTTTGGGCCTCGCAATCTTCTCGGCAAAAGAGCGTTTAGTCCACGATCATATGATATGTAAGTGCTGGAGGCAAGGCGTATACCTAAGGTATTACAGAGGCAAGAAAAGGTACTAGAGAGTGGTCCTCCAGAAACCACTCAGAGGATGAAGCAAATAGGAACGAAAGCTTAATAGATAACTGAGGACTACAGATTGATTTCTTGTCTAAAATTACTCCTCTTTGGTACTGCTGCTCAAGGGGTCACCAGACTTCTATCCCTGACTCCCCACAATGTATATTCTCAACCAGCAGTGAGGATAAGGCAGATTATGAATGTCTCTGCTCAGAACCTTCCAGAATTTCCCGTGTTACTCAGAAGCAAAGCCCTTGCAATGACAGATAAGGAGTCAGGATCTGCTCACCCACCTCCCCCCACCTTAACCTCATCTTGGACTTCAGCCTTCATTTCCTATTGCTTCCGGCCTTGCCTGCTCTACTCTGGCCACGTTAGCTCCAATCTTCCTGTTTTATTTAAGTTGTTTTTGTTTATCATTATTACTATTATTAGTGTGTGTGTGTGTGTGTGTGTGTGTGTGTGTGTGTGTGTGTGTAGGCATGCATGAGGGTCAAATGACAACTTTTGGGAATTGGTTCTGTCCTTCCACTGTGGGTACCAGTGACTAAACTCTGGTCCTAGACTTTTATATTTAGTGTGAAGCATCTCGCTGGCCCAACGCACTGGCTTATTTCTACCTCAGGGCCACTGCATTTGCTGAGTTCTCTGCCTAGAGTGATTCTCTCTTGAGTCTCCTGTGGCCACCATTTAGCTTCCTCCAATGTCTTCCTTCAAATGTCACCAGGTTAGTAAGGTTTTTTGGTCACCTAATCAAAAATGACAACCAACACACATACACACACACACACACACACACACACACACACACACACACCACACATACATACACACACACTCCTATTCATTTTTTCTATTTCTTTTGTGATGTTGTGATTTATCACCATTTATCTCATCCGTCTGCAGTTTCTCTCTCTCATTATAATGTAAATTCATCGGCACATCATCATCCATCTAAAGAGTTTTATCTACTTGATTCATGCCTAGTATCCCCAGTGTCTGGGTGGGTAGAACAGGCCCTCAGCAAACGCTTATTTAATTACACATAATTATATCTTGAGAGCGTACATCATGCTCCAGAAGCAGTCAGCTTTACCTTCTATGTAAATCTCAGCAGAAGTCGAGTCCGTCCCATAGATGTTGGAAGCAAAGCACGAGTATCGTCCTGTGTCCTCTTC
Source organism: Peromyscus nudipes (assembly GCA_902168325.1). NCBI lineage: Eukaryota > Metazoa > Chordata > Mammalia > Rodentia > Cricetidae > Peromyscus > Peromyscus nudipes. The sequence goes on from CABHPH010128410.1 coordinate 5,262, forward strand.
GAAGGCCTCGGCGATGGTCAGGGAGTGCAGGTTGCCTGCCTGTACGATGTGGATATCTGGAGAATTTTCAAGCTCCTTGCCTTCACAGTACCACCTGCAGGGAGGGGGACACAAACATCAGACACAAGTAAAGCAGGAAAGCTGTTAGGCAGGGTGGGATTTACCTGTAATCCCAGCACTCAGGAGCTGGAGGTTGCAGAGTCAGGGGTTCAAGGTCATCCTAGGCTACTCAGTGAATCGGAGGGCAGCCTGAGCTACAGCAGACCCTGCCTCTAAACTAGAACAAACACCACACCAAACCAAACAAACAAAACTAAATAACATCAAAAACTCAGTAGCAGAGATGGCTCCCGGAGATTTTCTGAGAAGGAAACTGATAATAAGTCAGAATATTAAACAATCCTTTGTTTTGGTATTGTTCGATTTGCAACAGGGAGAAGCGTTGGCAATATTCAAACCACGCTGATATTTTACTCCGGAAACCGGAAAGTGATTCCTGTTGAAAATTATCCAGGCGAGCTGGCTCAGAGAAGAGTTTCTACCAAGTTTGCAGAGGAGCCCAGTTTGGTTCTGAGCATTTGAGTCAGGTAGCTCACAACCACCTGGGGTCCGGGCTCCAGGGGATCTGAGGCTCTTCTGTCCTCCAGGGGCACTACACTTCTGCATACAAACCCACACATACACACATTAATTAATTAAATTTAATTAATTAAAAAAAGAATTACACAGCTGAGAGATGTTGAGAAAGCAGACACTATGGATCACAAAGCTAGGACTGTGATACAGATGTTCATTTCTTCCCAAAGTTTTGTAGCATGCACCAAGTGCTACTTCATCTTATCCAGAAGGCACCAAAAAGACAGTATTTATGATGTTAGATGCGTTGACATTGTGTCTGGCACTGTAAGAAAATTAATTCATTTTGCTACTTCTTCTCCCAGGACTGGCCTCGCCATAGTAAATAGCCCAAGTTAAATGTTTCTATGGGTGATGCATGGTTTGTTTTTGTTTGTTTGTTTGTTTGAGACAGGGTCTCGCTATGTAGCCCTGGATGGCCTGGAACTCACTAAGACCAGGCTGGCCTCAAACTCAAAGATCCACCTGCCTCTGCCTCCTGAGTGCTAGGATTAAAAGTGTGGGCCACACAACCGGCTGGTCTTTTAGTTTAATTCCATATATTTAAAATTAGAAACTTTGGCCGGGCGGTGGTGGCGCACGCCTTTAATCCCAGCACTCGGGAGGCAGAGGCAGGCGGATCTCTGTGAGTTCGAGGCCAGCCTGGGCTACAGAGTGAGATCCAAGGACAGGCACCAAAACTACACAGAGAAAACCTGTCTCGAAAATCCAAAAAAAAAAAAAAAGAAAGAAAAGAAAAAAATCTATCTTATGTCATGAAGGCTTTGATGATCTAGGATCTTCACTGAGTCTCTGTTTTGAAATTCTGTTTGTCTCCCTGATTTCACTGGAAACATTGTAAAATCTTAGAATTCTGTCTCCACAAGGAGCGGTCTGCCTCATCAAGGACAGTGCCTTATGCACTCTGGAAGCAGCCACAGAGCCCAGGGCAGCTCTGTCTGCTTTCTCAGCGGCTTATCTCAACCCTCAGTGTCAAGCACGCCTCCACCCCCACATCTGCTTTTTCAGCTCTGACTCTCTTTTCTCATCTCTCTCTTTCCTTCTGTTCCAGCCTCATTGGCCTTTCTATTCTGTGAGCACACTGAGCCCTTCTCTACCATGGATCATTACTTGTTTGTTTTTTTAATCGATAGGGGGTCTTATGACATTTAGAAAAATGATTTGCTTGGGGGAGCATTCCTGCCACGGCATGCTTGTGGGGGTCAGAGGACAACATGTGGGAGTCGGTTCTCTCCTTCCACTAGGTAGGCCCCAGGGGTTAAACTCAGGTCATCAGGCTTGGTGGCAGGTGCCTATACCTGCAGGTCCCTGAGATAGGTAGGATCTTACTAGGTATCCCAGGTTGGCCTGAAACTTGTTCTGTAGCCCAGGCTGACCTTGGACTTCTGGTCCTACCTCCACCTCCTGAGTGTTGGGATTACGAATATGCACTCCCACACCTGACTTCTGTGATCCCTAAAATCATCCGCCCCAGATCTTCACAAAAGTAAGTCTTGCTAAGCAAGACAACTGCTCAAATGCCACTTTCTGGGAGAGGATTCCCAGACCCTTTTCCCAGTGTGGCCTCTTTACAGCCACTCTGTCATGCTAACCCAGGCATTCATGACTTTTGTGTCGCTGTGACCAAAATACCTTAGATAACAACATAAAGGCAGAAGGGTTGTCTTGGCTCACGGTTTCAGGGGGCTCAGTCCTCTGTTACTTGACCCCATGCACTTGGGCAGAGCATTATGGCAGCAGGAATGTGAGTTAGAAGGGGCCTTTTGCTTCATGGCAGACAGGAAGCAGGGACAACAAAGTTGTGAGTTAGCATCAGGTGTCACCTTCGAAACCTCTCCCAACAACCTACTTCCTCCAACTGGGCCTGCTTCCTAAAGTTTCTAATCTTCCAACATGGCATCAGGAGCTGGATGACCATTCAATATGGAAGCCTGCAGGGGACATTTTATATACAAACCATGGTACCTTCATCTGTCATCCTCTCGGTACTCCCTACCATCTGAAATTTTATAAACTTACTTTGTCACTGTTTGCCCCCTCTCAGTACACTTTAAGGCCCATGAGCAGACTTCATCAGTCCGATTTACCTCTACAGTCCTACAGCCATGCTCTGGTGCATGGTAGGTACTCAGAAGATTAATTGTTAAAAACTAAGTGTGGATGGACTTCTTGAACCACCAAATGATGGGAAACAGTCACAGTTAATGTTTTGTTGAGTATTTAGTTGCCTCATCAGATTCACTGCCTGTCTTTGAGCTGCAGACCCAGGACCTGCAGCCACCAAGACAGGCTCGCAAATCTCCCGGAGCACACAGCTAACCCAGACTACGGGGAGTGGTTGTGAACAAACCCGAAACACATATCAACACTGGGCTTCGAAATAAACACTGCACGTTGAGCATTATTCTCCATTTGAAATACCCATACAAAGATATTTTTCTCTATTTTTTTTTTGTCAGTGTGGGAGTGTCAGAACGAAGTCTCTTGTAGCCAAGGCAGGTTTTAAAACTTGATAGAGGACAATGACGACCTTGAATCTCCCAATCTTCTGACCCCACCTCCTGAATACTGAGATTACAGAATAAGAGAACTTCTGAAGGCACAAAGCCACAAAAACCAAGAGAATGAGGAGGACCAGGAGAGCAGACACCAGCCCTCAGGCTCGGTGGGAAGACAGACAGGGCACACTGGACACCGGAGCAGCCAGTTGAGAGGGGCAAACCAAGCACTTCCTTGGGGACGTCAGTGACATGAGTTGACACAGCCGAACTCCAGAAATCTGGGACATGGAGACATGATCTGGCTGACAACAGAGGAGAGGGCACGGGGTGTAAAACAGGGGGAAAGGTTACATGTTTGCAGGAGGAGCCTGCACCCCAGGTCATTGCCCCTCAGCTGAGCAGTAAGCCGTCCTCCCAGGAAGGCCAAACTGCAGGGTGAGAGAGCCGCGGTCCCAGAAGAGAGCGCGAGAAAGCAGGGAAAAATCAGGGGAATGGCTTAACCCCACAGACTTGAAATTTCACAGACTGATGGTAGAATTCAGACAAACTTGTTTCACATTCAAACAAGAAAGGGCAAAATCACCACCACCAAGAGCCAGGTCAAGAATAAATTATGTTAAACAAACAACATGTCTTGTCCTTCTGGAGCTGCGGGCTATGCTGCCCAGGAGTCCATGAATGCAGAGGCGGGAATCATATTTGCATTGAGATGCACAGACTTTGTGGGTTAGTGTTTTCTCAACAGTATACAATAGCAACCATTAGTATAGCATTTACTATGTCAGGTATCCTCTTACTTATGTATTTAACTTTTCATTACATTTATTTATTTTGGGGCATGTACCATAGCATGTGTGGAGGCCAGAGGACAACTCGTGGGATTTGGTTCTTTTCTTCCATCATGTGGGGCCCCCGGGATTAATTTTGATCCTCAGGCTTTGTAGCAAGTACCCTTATCCCAGCTAAGCCCTCTTGCTGGCTACACACACACACACACACACACACACACACACACACACACACACACACCTATTTAATTTTTTTTTTTTTTAAACGCAGGGCCTCACTGTGTATTCCCAACTAGCCTCGAATTCACTGTGTAGACTAGGCTGGCTTCAGACTCACAGAGATCCACCTGACTCTGCCTCCCAAGATCTAGGATTAAAATATGTGCCACCATGCCTAGCCTTTAAATTTTTATTTATTTATTTATTCATTTATTTATTTAGTGTTTTCAAGACAGGATTTTTCTCTGTAACAGTCTTGGCTGTCCTGGATCTCGCTCTGTAGACCAGGCTGACCTCGAACTCACAGAGATCCACCTGCCTCTGCCTCCCGAGTGCTGGGATCAAAGGCGTGCGCCACCGCCTCTCGGCTAAAATTTAATCTTAAGTTAGCAACCAGAGTCACTGGTTTCACTGTGGCCTCATCACACCCATGTGACATCGTCCTTTGTCTGATGTGTTCTTCCGCCGTGCCACCCCTCATCTCCCTCTGTAGCTCTCTCTTTTTTCTCCCAGACGGCTGTCCCCACACCCACTGTCATGTCACACCCGTTCTGTTAGCCTCTCTTTTCCCTCCAGCCCTAAAGATGCAACCCTTCCCTCTCACATCATCTAGATGTAATTTAAAGCACACAGGAAGGCTTGGGGTCATAGCTCCGTGGCCAGGTGACTGCCTACCACACATGAGACCTTGGGTTTAGCCCCAAACACCACGACCCTAAAGAGAAAAAGGTATATGGGACAATATGCATCAATCATATGCCAACGATAAATAAAACACATAGTTTTATATAGGGGACTTGAGCATCCTAGATGTTGATTTCCACAGGGGACTTCCCTGATAACAGTGGGGTGCTGGGTAAACAAAGAAAAACTCTTCTCCCTACAAGGCGGAGTGAAGGACAATTTCCCAGTAACAAGCAAATAAGCACTAAATATTTTTTGATAGAACAACGTGACAATACATCGAGAAACATAACAAGTAGCACTAGGGGTGCTGGTTTAATGTAGGGGTGCTGTTACCGTCAACAGACAAGGAAGTCAGCAGAGAACAGCTTACACCAGAGTACTAAGTAAAGTACTAAGTAGAGTACTAAGTAAGCAATGGCATGGTCAGCACATCGACGAACCAGCGTCTCTCACTTTCTGTGAGAACAAAAGTGAGATTATTTATCCTTTGTGTTCACATTTCTACTGATGAGGCAAAAGTAAAGAGAGCTCAGCCACGTGAGCTGAAGCATGTCACAGAGCTGACTGTGGTACTGCGCCCCCCACACCCACAAAGAGCAAGCTCAGTCAAAGCAACAAAAATCATGACTTTTTATCAGCTCTTTTTCCCCTGTTTGAGGCGGGTCTCACTATAGTCTGGACTGGCCTAGAACTCACTATGTGGACCAGCTTAGCCTCTGCCTTCCAGCTGTTGGAATGAAAGTTGTGTGCCACCGTATCCAGCAACTTTTTATTAAGTCTTAACCTTGAGTCCATTTTTTTTAGTATTCTGGGTGGTGGAATGGGACATGGTATAGGGCATTTCTGCTGCGTGTGGGAAGGTCCTTGTGCTGTGCTTGAACTGAAGGTTAAACTGTTTGATGCATGAAGTGGTATTTTAACTTGAAAGGATGACTGATAGACAGGTTATGGAGACTCACATGTGGGTATTCATAGACATTTTCTCACAAATCAAAGGAAGCAAGCTTGTCATTTCAAGTAAAAATAACTGACGGCATTTATTGCTAATGGGTGAAAAAAAAATGTGTTTTCCAGGAGAAATTAGAAAACTTTTGTGTCTCCCACAGTGACTTTACGTTTCTTAACTATCTTAAGGATTTTTTAGTTTTTGTTTTTACTGAAATTAATGATTTAACAAAAGAGTGTTGCTTTTTTTGTTTTTATTTTTTCCAGATAGGGTTTCTCTGTGTAGCTTTGGAGCCTGTCCTGGAACTCACTCTGTAGACCAGGCTGGTCTCAAACTCACAGAGATCCGCCTGCCTCTGCCTCCCGAGTGCTGGGATTAAAGGTGTGCGCCACCCCTGCCTGCCTGAGTTTTGCTTTTTTTTGTTATTTTGTCTCACCCCCTGCCCCATGCCCCCCAAGTTGAGGATTGAACCCAGGGCCTTGCGCTTGCTAGGCAAGCGCTCTACCACTGAGCTAAATCCCCAACCCCGCGTTTTCCTTTTTTTAAATGACAGATGAGAAATATGTTACTTTTTGGAAGATCTGTATTCATTTTCCAAAGGACAGATGGAAGATATTGTCCCTACGGAGTTCAAAATGGTCCACTGGGTTTTTTTGTTGTTGTTGTTGTTGGGTTTTTTTTTTTTTTTTTTTTTTGGTTTTTTGAGACAGGGTTTCTCTGTATAGTTTTGCGCCTTTCCTGGAACTCACTTTGTAGACCAGGCTGGCCTGGAACTCACAGAGATCCGCCTGCCTCTGCCTCCTGAGTGCTGGGATTAAAGGCATGTGCCACCACTGCCCGGTGGTCCACTGGGTTTTAACATATTGCAGGACAAAAGTTCTTTGGTAGGGTTCAGGTTTCCCACTGCGGCTAACCTTTAGGAAGCTGAAATCGGAAAAGGTTACAGAACACTTCAGCTTCCAACTCCCTATCAGTCAGAGACTCTCTGACTTCAGCCCAAACAGTGCATTACAGTAAGGCGAGTGCAAAAGCAAATTCGAGAATTGTAAAAATATGTACAACCGGGCTGGGTAGCACATGTGTATCACACATACATATCATTCAAACACAAACTAAAGCGATGGCACTCTTCTAACCTAACTTTTTTTTAAATTTGGAAAATAGTTATTCTTCATCAAATTGTTTAGAGTGACATATTTATTATCGTTGTTATTTTAAAATGAATGAATATTTGAAACATTCTGCAGTTTTAATTTCTAACATGAGATGTAATTATCACTCACAAAAACGAAATTTCTAGACTGGAAACCGTAAGGTGACAGAGTGCTTGTTTAGCGTGTTTGATAACCCAAGCTCAATTCCTGCACAGGAAGGGGAAAAGGAGGGGGAGGGGAAAGGGGAGGGGTATGTGGAGGGAGGAAAGGGGGGAGGAGGAGGAAGAGGAGGAAGGAGGAGGAAGAGACAATAAAACCCCTCCTTCTAGACCTCAGTGATCTTTAAGATTATAAAGGGCAATATAACAATAAGATTGAGAAGCACTGGTGAGAAATAAACAGGAAACTCCAAGGAGAATTGAAAGTAGTCTGTGTATAATATTTGCATTTTTTCTTTTTTCAGATAGTTTCTGTATGACCCTGGCTAGCATGGAACTCAATTTGTAAACCAGAGTGGCCTCAGACTCACAACCACCTGCCTCTGCCTCTGGGGTCACGCCACCACACCCTGACCAGTATTCCAATTTTCATGTATACATTTTATGTGTATTGGTGTTTTGATTGCATGTATATCTTGTTAGTATTCTGACCCCCCCCCACAACAACAACAATTCCACGTGGACAATAATAATATCACTAAGCTGACAAACATCATCTACAGATCAACTTTGAACTACAAAGTGCTCAGAGCAATTTTGAGAGGGCTAGCTGAGATGATCCAGTCTCAAAGACTACTTGAATAAGGACTTGAGATAAACCCTATACTTTGGCATTATACACAGACTGGATAATGAAGGATATAGTTACCTTTCCTAGAATTTGACAATTAACCTAAAATTTTTCTTTTCAGGATAAAGATACCTTCGCCCATACCCAGCAGGAAGCAATTTTAAGAATACGACGCCCACATTCCCAAAGAGGTGGTGTGGGGCGGGTGGTTTTTTTGTTTTTTAATGGGTTTTGGGTCTGGGATAATTTTCATTGTTTAGGGGAGCTGGTTACAAGTTGTTGTCAAGGGTTAGGAAAAGGGCTAAGCAAAGGAGATTAGATTTAAGGTTCTTGTTTAAAAAAAAAAAAGAAAAGAAAAGAAAAAAAGAAAAAGACAATTACTAGTTTTAAATACTTTACATTGGATTGGATTGCTTTATATTATATACAAATTATATATATTGAAATTGATATTGTTAGAAAATGCTATATGTATATTAGTTTTCAAACAAATAAATGCCTTCCTTTATATAAATATTATAGGATTGTCTCAATTCTTTAGGTAAGATTTCTCCTTACCAAAGGAGAGTGGAATCATGTCCAATAATTCGATAGCCAGAGGGAGTTAAACGGGGTGGGTTCGAATGCCTGAGTCCTTTGTCAGAGCACTGTCATCCTTACTCAGACGTCCAGGGCGGCTTTAGCCAGGGCCAAAGACCAGTCCCTTTATCTCTGACTTTAACATTGAGATCCACTCAGAAACCAGAGTGCTCGGGCTGCCTTCCGAAAGGCTACTGATAACCTACCCAGCTACCCTGCAGACATTGGAGGGTGGGAGAGAGATGTCTGACCCAGGAACTGCCTATGTTAGTGAATGCTTTGGTAGAGACGCTCTCACTCACTCCGGGTTTCCAGAATGCCAATCCTAATACAGTCACAGAATGGCAGGAGGTGCCCAGCGTGATTCATGACTCAGAAGAAATGAGTCACTAGGTTGGGGAAACAGGGCAGATCCAAACCTACCTTCTACAGAATGCAGTCACCTGCCAAACCTGCTGATTCGGCCAGCTACCAAGCTAGGGAAGGAAGACACTCAAGAAATATGTTTTCCAGATTTAACTCTCTTTCTGTCTCTCTGTCTCTTGGCTGCCTATCATTACCAATTACCATTCTACTGTTAGATTACTAGTGCAGCTAAAGCATGCCTTGGGTAAATATTGTGACTTGTCATTTTAGCACGTTAACAAGTTCTAAGTATAATTTGAATGTGCTGGTCTGACTCACCAGTAATAGCGCTCGTTATGAGAGCGATTGCTCAGAGTCCTCTTTTAACCTTGCCCCAGTCCTTCCAAAGTCCCCATCTCACCTTCTATTATTTTGTTAGCCTGCTCCTTTTCCTTCCTAGAACCTACAGATGATGTATAGTTCCATATTTATTTGAAGGTTTATGTGTTTAACCTCTCTTTCCTTAGTTGGATGTGAAAACCAGAAGAGCTATCAAGGACTGGAAGCTATGTTGTATTTTCAAACAGTTTATGCTCCCCACCACCACCACCCCCTTTCTTTTTAGGTTTTTCAAGACAGGGTCTCTCTGTAGCTTTGGAGCCTGTCCTGGAACTCACTCTGTAGACCAGGCTGGCCTCAAACTCACAGAGATCTGCCTGCCTCTGCCTCCCAAGTGCTGGGATTAAAGGCATGCGCTATGTTTTCCCTTTAAAACTCTATGTGTATGTGGGTTTGCATGCATGCGTATGTGTGAAAGTCAGAGGGCAACCCAACCCCTTGGGTATCACCTACGGGAATGTCATCCACCTCCTTTGAGACAGGGTTTCTCACTGTCCTGGAGTTCACCAATTAGGCCAGACTGGCTGGTCAGTGAGTCTCGGGGATACCATGTCTCCCCACCGTCTCAGCACTGGGATTACAAAGCCCCATCATGCCTGGTGTTTTTAATGTAGACTCTAGAAGAGGAACTCAGGCTCTCGGGCTTGCGTGGTGGGCACCTTGCTGACTAAGTCATCTTCCCAGCCTTGGACTCGATTTGTGACATAACTTGCTTTCAACGTTTACTGTTTACTACTAAATTAACAAGTTTGAGTCTCCCTTGTCCACTGACTGCGGGCCTTCCACTCATGGGAAGGCAGCGTGTCTGTGGGAGGAAAGACCAAGCTTTAAGGTTATTTAAAATGTGTCAGTTTAGCTGGGTGTGGGTCGTGCATCTTTAATCCCAGCAGTTCAAGGGGCAGAGATAGCCAGAGCTCTGAGTTTGAGGAGGGACTGGTCTACATAGTGAGTTCCAGGAAAGCCAGGGCTACACAGAGAAACATTGTCTTGAAAAAAGAAGCAAGAAAGAAAAGAAAAGAATTCTGTGTGAATTCTTCCAGGTGGGAGCTAGTTGGTAACACAAGAGAAGCACAATGTATCACATTAAGCTGATGTATCCTTTGAAGACACTGAGCCCACCTCTTCCCACTTAGCTATATTTGCGTAGAACAAAGTAGACTGAACAAAAAGGAGGAACGCAATTCCCGAGCCTGGGCTGACCTTGGATTCTCCATCTCCTCCCCAGAGCTGGGATTATGATCATGCTCACCATAGCTGGCTCCCAGTATTTTTTATTTTTTTGAGACAGAGTTTCGTATATCCCAGGCTGGCCTCTAACTCCCTACCGAGCTGAGGATGACCTTGTGTTTCTGACCCTCCTGCCTCCCCCTTTTTGAGTTTATCTACTGCTGGGGATCAGAGCCAGGGCTTTGTGCCTACCAAGCAAAGCTCTACCAGCTGAATTCCATCCCCTAAAATAATATGTTTTAAAGACTAAATTACTGTGGTGAGGGCTCACCTGCCCAAAACTTTAATTGCTTCTTTCTAGAAACTTCCTTTTCTTCAATCCCTTGCTTTTATGTCTAAATTACTACACAATTTGCTTATTTATTAAAGTTATCATTTATTATCTCTTCTCCTTCACAGAATGTGGTATTTCAGAGAACGTCCCTTTCCTTAAAGGACTCCCGTGACCCTGAAACATTTCCTGATACATAGTAATTGTTATTGAAAGAGCAAACAGACAGATTTTCAGGTTGTGCTTTCATCAATTTGGTGTACTGGAATCTTCCTGTGTCACATGTTTAAAAATATAATTTATTCCTTTGTTTGTCCACTATGATTTTTTGGGGGGAGTGGGGTGAGGAGAGAGTGTATGCGTGCTTCTGTGCTTGCACAGGTGGAGGTCAGAGGTCAAACAGTAGGTGTCTTCCTCGGTTCCTCTCTGCCTACACATTTATTTATTTATTTATTTATTTATTTATTTATTTATTTATTTATTTATTTATTTATTTATTCAGGACAGAGTTTCCCATTGGCCTGGAGCTCACAGACTTGATGTGGGTGGTGTGGCTGGCTAGCATGCACCAGAGGTCACTTTGCTCCATCTTCCCAGCCTTGGGACCACAGCATACTACCATGCCTAGGTTATTATATGCGCGCCGAGGAGCCAAACTCAAGCCCTCAGGTTTACGAAACAAACATTTTACCAAATGAGCTGTCCCTGGACCCTGCTAGGTTACATCTTCTAGAATGAACTCTTGTGTTTGCTCCCCGGGGGAGCCGTCTCCAACTTGATTTTCCTGAGTTGTTTGAAACCCTGGCCTGCTCAGGACTCTCGGCTCTGATTACAGCAGACAATGGTTTCTGGTGATGGCTGGGGAAAGGCCGCGGAGATTTCAGCTAGACAGACACTGTGTACCAGAAGTGCCTCAAGCCTCCTGGCTATTGTTAGCTATCTGGGCCACTGCCCGGCCCCTCCAGAACACGCTGCCTTGGCCCCTGTACTCAGGGCTACGCTTGGTGCTCAGCCCAAGCACAGAAAGTGGGAGGCCCTGACCCACACAGCTGCACTAAATGTAGTCCCAGGGTAATCACGCTGACTGCCTGAGTCCTCTCCTAGTCACTGGGTCTTTCCCTCTGAGTCTGGAGCATGCCCAGAAGAGACCCTAGTCCCTAGGCGTCTCTCCTATGATTTGGATATGTTGTTTCCTTGCCAGTCAGGGTTCGGCCTAATATGTCAGTGAAGCTTCAGGTTTCCCCAAGACCCTTCCAAGGCCTCATTACTGTATATTCAGGAGGTTGCATTATTTATCTTAAAGAGGATACCTCTGGTTTGTGTGTGTGTGTGTGTGTGTGTATACACACATCAAGACTCACAAAACTGGCACCTGTCTTCTAAACGGGATTTCTACATAACGGTCACCATTCTGATCAACAGGTAAGCAAGGGAACAACAGGACAGAGGCAGAAAGAAAGACCATGTGAACAAAACCATAGCTAAACTTTCATCAATCAGCCGTTGAGGAATAAGGGAAGTCTCCCAAATGAGAACATTGTGTGAATTCAGCAAGGCTGTGAAAGTCAATTGTATTTCTACACATGACAAATACAACATGCTATTTTTTAAATGATACCATTTATAGTTGCATAAAAAAGAAAATGAACCTCAGTCGGGCGGCAGTGGCGCATGCCTTTCATCCCAGCACTTGGGAGGCAGAGACAGGAGGATCTCAGCGAGTTCGAGGTCAGCCTGGTCTACAGAGTGAGTTCCAGGACAGCCAGGACTGTTACACAGAAAAACCCTATGTCAAAAAAAACCAAAAGAAAAAAGAAAAAGAAAGAAAGAAAGAAAAGAAAAGAAAAAGAAAGAGGGAAAAAAAAAGAAAGAAAGAAATACCTGTGAATAAAGGTTACCAAAGATTTGGTAAGACCTACAGAAATGATTTGAAATCTTTACTGCGATAACGTCACAGGCCTGAGAGGCAGCTCAGTGGAGTGACTGCCGCCTTGCACGCAGCTTAGGCTCCATCCTCAGTAACACACTCTCTCCTGTAATCCTTGCACTCCAGAGATAGGGGGAGGAGGGGGAGGAGCTCAAGAGAAGGTCAGCCTGGGAGTTCCGAGCCAGTGGGAACTGCAAAACCCTGTTTCAAAAATCTAAAGTCCAAACCAAACAAAACAAATTCGTTAAAGGATACCTAAGGAAATGGAAAAATACACCTTGTCTTTGACATTAAAGCTTTCTCTTCTGAGACAGGGTTTAGCCACATAGCCCAGACTGACCTGAAGCTACTCTGTGGCTCAGGGGGATCTGGAACTCGTGGTCCTTCCTGGTCCTTCGGCTTCACCCTCCCAAGTAGCTGGGATCACAGGCCTGCTCTGCCCAGCTCAGCTAATGTCCAGACTACTCTAAAAATCTTACAAAAAAGAAAAGACTAAGCAATTCCATAGAACAATAAGAACATCTAGGGCCAGCAAGATGGCTCCGGGCAAAAAGCGTTCGCTGACAAGCCTGAAGGCCTGAACTCTGTCCCAGGAACCCGCACGGTGGAAGGAGAGAACTGACTCCTGCAAGTTATCCTCTGACCTCCATATTCACACCATGGCATAGGAATACACAAAGTAAAGAAATAAATAAAGTTAAAAATGAAACAACCAAATAATATGAGACAGCTCTTCATACCCATCATAATGGTTAAACTGGTAGCATCGCTATCGGCAAGGATGCAGAATAACCAACATCCTTACATTATTTTGGTGAGAACATAAACCAGGACAATTCTTTGGGACAACAATTTGCTACTATTATGGAGTTGCAGTTATGCATCCACTGCCTACAGTCCCATCCCTACCCACACTAACCTAACAGGTAAAACTCATTCATGGGATATATTGGAAGTATGTACCATTATTCGTGTGGGGAAAAAAAACACTGAACAAACCAGATGTACACGGGTAACACAGCAATCTAGCCATGTGATAACATACTGCACAGCAATGGAAATGAGTGAATAGTTATAGATACTTAAGGAAGCAAAGTCATGCAGCAAAAGAATATTGACAGTCTCATTGCATTCATCTAGTTTCGGTGCCTGTCCTGGATCTCGCTCTGTAGACCAGGCTGGCCTCGAACTCACAGAGATCCGCCTGGCTCTGCCTCTCGAGTGCTGAGATTAAAGGCGTGCGCCACAGGCGCCTGGCACATTCATCTAAAATTTTTACATGACAGACTTACTATACACTTAATTTTTAAATAGTTAATACTTACACATTGTGTGTGTGTGTGTGTGTGTGTGTGTGTGTGCGCGCGCGCGCGCGCGCGCGTGTGTGGGGGTGTGCACGTGCCATAGTGTGCGTGTGGAGGACAACCTGCAGGAGTCAGCTCTCTCCCTCCACCCTGTGCGCTCTGCGGATCAAATTCAGGTTGCCAGCCTTGGTGGCAAGCACCTTCACCTGCCCAGCCATCTCTCCGACCCCTAACTTTTTTTTTTCTTTTTTAATTATAGACAGAGTAGACACACACACATTGCTAGACGTCATCAATTATCAACAAGTTACCAGCAGCTTGTTAAAATACAGTATCTGGCCGGGCGGTGGTGGCGCATGCCTTTAATCCCAGCACTCGGGAGGCACAGGCAGGTGGATCTCTGTGAGTTCGAGGCCAGCCTAGTCTCCAAAGCGAGTTCCAGGAAAGGCGCAAAGCTACACAGAGAAACCCTATGGGGGGGGGGATACAGTATCTGGCCTCATCTGAAGACCCTGACTCAGGGGCTCCTGGGTATATATAGCCTATGAAGTTGCCTGCCTCTTTAGTCCTGGTGACGCTCCTGCTGCTGGTCCAGGTAGAAGCTACCTGAAGCTGTCCTCTCTTATTTCAAAACCATCTTACTCTCACTCCCCATGTTTTGGCTCCATCAGTTTGTCCAGTTTTTTTTTGTTGTTGTTTTGTTTTGTTTTCCGAGACAAGGTTTCTCTGTGTAGTCCTAACTGTCCTTGGAACTCGCTCCTGTAGACCAGGCTGACCTCAAACTCAGAGATCCACCTGCCTCTGCCTCCCGAGTGCTGGGATTAAAGGCGTGCGCCGCCACCACCCGGGGGCATGCTACTTTTAAGCAAGGTCCAGGAGTAGCAATAAGGAAACCTAACAACCACAGTAGGTACTGATAGCTATAAAGAAGTAAACACGTGCGGCCTTAGAAGTCTGTGTACGCGGAGGGACCCAGCTGTACATTTCCGGGCAAAGACTCTGGAGTCGGGACACAGGAAGGCACCAGGGCCACCTGCCATGAATTCCTGTGGACTTGTCCATCCGCAGCTACTGCCCCAGTGGATGCCATTTTTCTAAGACCCCAAATGAGTCTCTGCCCAAGCTTAACAGGCTTTCCAGAAATGCTAATTTCAGCGAGATAGGATCTCGCTTCTGCTGAGAGATCTCAGCACCATTAACTTGGAAACTAAGAATATAAGCACAGATGTGTTTTCAGCTTGCTAAACTGAAGTGACATGACCAGAAAGGTGAACATTTGATCATTCTCGCCTCTACCTCCCAAGTTCTAGGATTACAGGTCTGCACCGCCCATGCCTGGATTATGCTTTGCTATGGATTGAACCTGGGGCCTGACATCTGTTAGACAAGCACCCTATCAGCCGAGGTACATCCCCAGCTCAACTGTGATGTGCTGTTAGAAGAACCCTATGGATCAGAAATCTGTGTTGCTGGGCCCTTTGAGATGTTCCAGGGACTTCAGTTGCTGCAACAAGCAGGTTTCAGGAGCTCTCTGACCAACTCCTTTAAGCCTAACCATACTGATTTTATCTTAAAAGTGTGTGTGTACGTGTGTGTGTGTGTGTGTGTGTGTGAGAGAGAGAGAGAGAGAGAGAGAGAGAGAGACAGAGAGAGAGAGAGAGAGAGAGAGAGAGACAGAGACAGAGAGACAGAGAGAGACAAAGAGGGGGGTGGATTTGGGGAATTTTTTTCTGGGGGAGCCGCTGTTGGGGAAAGTTGGAGACTGTTTTCCATTGTAGCCCTGGATTCCGTCACTGTGTGACCAGTCCCTTTATGACACTAGGAAACACGTCACTCCCTCTGTCCTTTTAGGTTAGATCAGCTTAGCTTTACATAAGGCACAGGGGCGCTGCGGCAGGCTTTTTCCAGTGTCCAGGCTAACTCTTTGGATGTTCTAATTCCTTTGAGACAGGGTCTTGGGTTGTCTTCAACTCACGTGTAGCTAAGGATGACCACGAATTTCCCATCCTCCTGTTTCCACCTCTGGAGTGCTGGGACAGGGGTTCAACACCACGGGCCTGACTCTGTCTGCATTTCTGACTGTGCCCTTTCCAGCCCCTCAGACTCAAAGCTCATCAACATCCTCTACAAACCCGCTGTTCCTTCCACTTGACCAGTCCCGGCCCATGATGACTTTTGTTTTGTTTTACAGGTACCCAGCTTCAAACTTGTGGAAGAATTTAGTCAGTGTGTGTGTGTGTGTGTGTGTGTGTGTGTGTGTGTGTGTGTGTGTATGTAAGCAGGTATACATACATGCTTGTGGAAGCCAGAGGTTGACATCAGGTGTCATTCCTTAGTTTCTCTCTCTGTCTCTCTCTGTCTCTGTCTCTCTGTCTCTGTCTCTCTCTCTCTTCCAGTTTATTCTTTGAGAATTTCTTTCAATGAGTTTTGGTCATATAAGGCCTCCCATTTCCCTTCAGACTCCGTCCAGACCACCTTCTCTGCCTTACCTCCCTCCCGACTTCATGATCTCTTTTCACCTATCCCCAAGTCCACCTGTGCCGCCTTTATACGCACGGGTACAGAGCCGGTTACTGGAGCGTAAGCACCCTACTATCCACCAGGGAGCCCCCAGGAGCACCTTGCTGCCTCCCCAGCACAATATTGCCCAGGCTTTTCAAATGGAGTAGTTTCTGGAATCATCCCTCCCATCTCGTCAGTCACGGGGTTCAGCTTCCTCTCAACACTGGTCTCTGGCACCCTCTCTTCTCCTTCTCCTGGCATGCACCCACCCCCCTGGGTATCTGGTGCCTGGGACACCCTCCACGGCTTCCCCAGAAGACTCAGCACTCCACCCTTTCCTGATCTAATCCAGCCTTCTGGAATCATCCTCCCAAAATGGCCCCTTTCACCTTGCACACACAACCTTAGACGGTTTCCAATGTGTTCTAGACTTTGCTTTCCAGGCCCTTCAGAATCATCTGGCTCCATTCTCCTTTCTGGGTAGGTCAGTCTCCTCCTGGTCAGATAAAAATATTACAATGCCCGCATCTGTGGCCTGTGAACAGGCCTCCTTGGTGGGGCAGGATTTCATCCTTTGCAGTTGCCTCTGGGCTTTTTCTAGCCCCCCATCCCCCACCACCCTCTCCCACTCCAGGGTCCAATGCTTGCTTTATCCTGCACTCCAGACAGGCATACTGATGTCTCTTTTGAGTTACGACTGCATCTTTTTTTTTTTTTTTTTTTAAGGTAATCTCATGGAGCCTCGTCTAGCCTCAAACTTGCTATGTAGTTAAGGATGACCTTGAACTTCTGACCCTTCTAGCTTCCAAGTACTGATTATAGGCGTGTGTCACCACGTCTGGTTTCATGTGGGGCTGGGGACCAAACTCAGGCGTCCCCAGCCCTACTCCTTGTACAGCCCTTATTATATGATACTGCAGCGTTCTGATTACATGTCTGATTTCTGTACTCGATTATGAGTTGCCCTCTCACAATGGTTTAGATGTGGTTTTAAAACAGGGTCACTAACCTCCTATAGCTCACTGCTTTGAACTCTTGGGGAACAGCTTTAGTGACTCACTAGGTGTTTGTTGAATAATGAGTAAGTCCATTTCAAAGTAGCTCCTGTTTTGTCTTCAAAGTTCAACAACTACAATGCCTCTACCACAGCCTTCTTCAGCTTTCCTGGTTCTCAGCCTGAGAACACATGGGTCATTACTATAGAAATTAGGATGACTTCTTTAATTTGATTTCAACCTCCCAGAAGGCATAGGTACGCGCATATATATATATATATATAGGTTTTTTTGAGACAGGGTTTCTCTGTGTAGCTTTGCGCCTTTCCTGGAACTCACTTTGTAGACCAGGATGGCCTCGAACTCACAGAGATCCACCTGCCTGTGCCTCCCGAGTGCTGGGATTAAAAGTGTGCACCACCACCGACTGGCGGCATTTATATTATTTGTATATTTGCATTGATAATGGTGTGAGCAAATTAAAAACTAAACAAATATTGCTTTCTGAGTAGACTTGTATAAACTCTGTATTAATGAAACAGCGATAGCTGATAGCCGACCAGGAAAATTATAGTTTTCTTCACACAATTGCTGTCTGGGAATTCAGTACAAGTTCATTCAGAAATGAATGTAATGAATTCCCACAGGTCTCCTGGCCTCAGAACAATTGTTGGTATAGACATGAACTCTATCAGTAGAGGAATTCTTCCCTGGTAAATTTAGTATTGCTTCATAGAAGCCACATACACGACTCTCACTTTGTGTGCGCATACATGTTTTGTGTGTGAGCATGAGTGTATGCGTGTTCACATATGTGTGAGTTCATGCATGGGGTCAGGGGAAGGTTGAAGTCACATCAGATGTCTTCCTCTATTGCGCTCCACTTTATTTACTAAGGCGAGGTCTGTTCTGAACATGGAGCTCGCCCATTCCGTCTAGTCTAATCAGTATACCTGCAAATCCTGCATTCACGTGGGTTCTGGAGAGCTGAACTCTGATCCTCATATCTGCACTATAATCCACTGAGCTACCTCTCTAGCTTGGAAATGTATAGATCTGTACATTTTTGCCTGGCTGATTAACCAGTTTTGGGTGGCTACTGGATTACGTTGATTGGGGAAGGGGTACTTTATAATCCTGGTTGATTTTTTTGGGGTGGTTACTGAATTCGTTCTTATAGCCGAGGCTGTCACCACTGAGCAAAGGGAAGAATGACTCCTTGAGGGATTTGGTCTTTTTCTTAAGAAACCAGTCTGTGTCCAGAAACCAGTGAGTCGGACAGGACCTCTCTGAGGTGTGTGTGTTCTGTAATCTAAGGGCTCACCGCTTACTTAGACTGACCAGAAGCCATAGAGGGACATGTGTCATGCTGCTGGAATGACACCTCCCAAGCTTTACTGACCAGAGTTCCAGGCTGTGTCATCAGTCATAGTTAAAGGAGAAGGTTGAACACCACCGTTCCACTCTCTCCAGTATCTTTGGCCAATGTCTAACTCACGGTTTAAATGTAAGGCAAAGCTCTTGCTTTTCTGGTTTTGTTTGTTTTTAACACTCAGAGAGGCCTTCTACTCTCCCAAATGAGGAGAACCAAGATCAATCGCTCATGCCAAGTGCAAGGAAGCCGCACTAGGAACCAGCTTCACTCTGCGCCCTCTCCTCAGGGTTTTCAATACTCTTCACACTCCAACTTCTCCAGTCATTAACTAGGAGAACGTCCTTGAAAGTATAGTCTTCCCCACCCACTATTTATTCATTGATTCACTCAACATTCCTTAGTGACCAGCATGGGTCAGAAGTGATGCTGGATGCTTAAGACTCAAAACCATCCAAACCCTGCTTTGAAGGTCTGTTGGGTAACCTGATAGTAAAACGTCTACATCACTGTGAAAATAATATTGGATACGCTTTATGTTACCCTTGAAAGCAAAATTTGATATATGAGTACGTCTTTGGGCCAGAATACCTTCAATCAGTATGCGTATATAAAATACAACTGTTCATATTAATACGATTGCTTTATAGTATGAATATTATGAAAGAAAAAGATGAAATGCTGTTGGCTTACAGAGAATAAAGGTCACATGGTGATGGTGTCATATTCTAGCAGTGATTAGGTGATTAGGGAAGCGTAGTAACTCTTACAGGACTCTGAATACTAGTAATTCTCCACAAAACCAATCTAGTTTGGCGGCACTGTTCACACGTTACCATATGGTAATAAGAGAGGGAGCAAATGTCACCTGGGAAGCTAAGGTTGGTTCCAGGTTCCATGGGACCACAAACAGAGAAGGGATCATTTAAAAGTATAGACTAACGTTAGGACATGCAGCCATGTGCTGTGTGCCTCGAACGGCTGGTTGTGGTCGGCACAGCTAAGATGAATGTGTCCTCCGGGCTAGGGAGACGGCACAGAGGTCAAGAGCTTGACGAGCAAGCATGAGAGTCTAAATTTGTAAAAGCCAGGCGTAGTTCTTCCAGGGCTCCGTGGGTGAGATGGGAGCTGAAGGCAGAGAGCTCTC
>CABHPH010128411.1:0-29107 GCA_902168325.1 Peromyscus nudipes
CATTCCCACTAGAAGTGGAGGAGTATTTACCTTGATCCATATCCTCTTCAGCATGAGCTGATACTTGTCTTTTTGATCTTAACTATTCTGACAGGTGTAAGATAGAATTTCAGTTTTGTTTGATTTGTATTTCTCTGATGGCTGATGATGTTGAACATTTCTTTAAGTGCTTCTTAGCCTCTTGATATTCCTCTGTTTAGAATTCTGTTTAGATCCATATCCCATTTTTTAACTGGATTATTTGTTGTTTTTTCAATGTCTAGTTTCTTGAGTTCTATTTTGAAGATCAGCCCTCTGTCAGACATGGAGTTGGTTAAGATTTTTTCCCATTCTGTAGGCTGCAATTTTGCCCTTATGATGGTGTCCTTTGTCTTACAGAAGCTGTTCAGTTTCATGAGGTCCCAGTTATTAATTGTTGGTGTCTGCATGATTGATGTTCTGTTCAGGAAGTTGCCTCCTGTGCCAGTTTGTTCAAGGCTATTCCCCACTGTCTCTTCTATCCGGTTTTGTGTATCTGGCTTTTTGTTGAGGTCTTTGATCCACTTGGATTAGAGTTTTGCGTGGGGTGATAGATATGAATCTATTCTCATTCTTCTACACGTTGACATCAGTTAGACCAGCCCCATTTGTTGAAGATGCTTTCTTTTTTCCATTGTATAATTTTGGCTTCTTTGTCAAAAATCAAGTGTCAATAGGTGTGTGGTTTTACTTCTGCGTCTTCAATTTGATTCCATTGATCAACCTGTCTATTTTTATGCTAATACTATGTGTTTTTTTTATTACTATTGCTCTGTAGTACAGCTTGAAATCAAGGATGGTGATATCTCTGGGAGTTCTCTTATTGCATAGGATTGTTTTAACTACCCTGGGTTTTTTGTTTTTCCATAAGAAGGTGAATATTGATTTTTCAAGGTCTATAAAGAATTGTGTTGAGA
The DNA here is from genome assembly GCA_902168325.1 of Peromyscus nudipes. Lineage (NCBI taxonomy): Eukaryota > Metazoa > Chordata > Mammalia > Rodentia > Cricetidae > Peromyscus > Peromyscus nudipes. Next base: position 936 of record CABHPH010128411.1, read on the forward strand.
CTTTTGTGGGAATTGCATTGAATCTGTAGATTGCTTTTGGTCAGATGGCCATTTTTAATATATTAATCCTACCGATCCATGAGCATTGGATAGCTTTCTATTTTCTGATATCTTCTTCAATTTCTTTCTTCAAAGACTTGAAGTTCTTGTCATACAGGTCTTTCACTTGCTTGGTTAGAGTTACACCAAGATATTTTATATTATTTGTGACTATTGTGAAAGGTATTGTCCCTGATTTCTTTCTCAGCTCATTTATCATTTGTATGTAGGAGGGCTACTGGTTTTTTTTAAAATTAGTTTTGTATCCAGCCACTTTACTGACTGTGTTTATCAGCTATAGGAGTTCCCTGGTAGAATTTTTTGGGTCCCTTATGTATCCTATCATATCATCTGCAAATAGTGATACTTTTATTTCCTCCTTTCCAGTTTGTATCCCCTTGATCTCCATTTGTTGTCTTATTGCTCTAGCTAGAACTTCAAGTACTATATTGAATAGACATGGAGAGAGTGGCAGCCTTGTCTTGTTCCTGATTTTAGTGGAATTGCTTTAAGTTTCTCTCCATTTAATTTGATATTGGCTATTGGTTTGTCATATATTGCCTTTCTGTAGATGAATTTCTAAACAGTCTTATTAAATAAAAAACACAGAACCAAATACAGAGGTAATAGCCAAAGAGATCAGAGAACTAGCGAAGAGCCTTATCTTACCACCTCGTCATCATCGCTTCCCCAGAGAGAGCTTCTTCCTGTGTAACCTGTGTTTTTATTGCTTTTCTGTTCTGTTTTCTCATTGGCTCTAAGCCCAGCCACATTACTTCCTCATCACTGCCTGTCTATACAGACCTCCAGGTCTCTATGGTTGGTACTGGGATTAAAGGCTCCTGCCACCACGCTTGGCTGTGTCCTTGACCACACAGAGACTCTGCCTGCCATGTGATTGGTTTAAGGGTATGGGCTACCACCACCTGACTTCTGTTTCTGGCTCGCTGACCTCTGATCTCCAGGCAACTTTATTTATTGACATACAAATAAAATCACATTTCAGCACAATTAAAATATCACAACACCTTTATTATGTTTAGGTATGTTCCTTGTATCACTGATCTCTCTAATACTTTTATCACAAAGGGGTGTTGGATTTTGTTAAAGACTTTTCTAATGAGATGATCATGTGGTTCTTTTTCTTTCAGTTTGTTTATTTGGTGGATTACATTGACAGATTTTTATACATTGAAACATCTCTGCATTTCTGGAATGAAGCCTACTTGATCATGATGGGTGATCTTTTTGATGTGTTCTTATATTCAGTTTTTGAAGTATGATCTAATGATTCTTTGGATTTCCTCAGTGTCTGTTGTTATCTACCCCTCTTCATTTCTGATTTTATTAATTTGGATATCCTCTTTGTGTCTTTTAGTTAGTCTGGATATGGGTTTGTCTATCCTGTTGATTTTCTCAAAGAACCAACTCTTTGTTTCATTGATTCTGTGTCTTGTCTCTTTGTTTCTATTTTATTGATTTAAGCCCTCAGTTTGATTATTTCCTGCTGTCTACTCTTAGATGTGTTTGCTTCTTTTTGTTCTAGAGCTTCCAGATGTCACTGGTATAATATCTCTCTAATTTTTTTATGCAGGCATTTAGTGCTATGAACTTTCCTCTTAGCACCATTTTCATTGTGTCCCACAAGTTTGGGTATATTGTGCATCCATTTCCATTTAATTCTAGGAAGCACTCAATTTCTTTCTGTATTTGTGCCTTGACCCATTTTAATTCAGAAGAGAGTTGTTCATTTTCCATGAATTTGTAGGCTCTCTCTTGCTTCTGTTGTTGAAATCCAGTTTTAATCCATGGTGATCTGATACGATACAGGGGGTTATTTCAATTTTCTTGTATCTATTAAGATTTGCTTTGTGACTGAGTAAATGGTCAATTTTGGAGATGGTTCCAGAGGTGCCGAGAAGAAGGTACATTCTTTTTGTGCTTGGGTGAAATGTTCTGTAGATATCTGTTTGGTCCATTTGAGTCATAACTTCAGTTAGTTCCATTATTTCTCTGTTCAGTTTTTGTCTGGACGACCTGTCCACTGATAAGAGTGGGGTGGTGAATTCTCCCAATATTAATACTTGGGGTTCAATGTATTATTTAAATAATGTTTCTTTTACAAATGTAGGTGCCCTTACATTTGGGGCATAGATGTTCAGAATTGAGACATCCTCTTGGTGAATTTTTCCTTTGATGAGCATGAAATGTCCTTCTCCAACTCTTTTGATTAACTTTGGTTAAAAGTCTATTTTGTTAGATATTAGGATAGCTACACCAGCTTGCTTTTAGGTCCATTTGATTGGAAAAATCTTTTTCTAACCTTTTACTTTAGGGTAATGTTTATTCTTGATGTTGAGGTGTGTTTCTTGTATGCAGCAGAAGGATGGATCCTGTTTTTGTATCCATTCTGTTAGCCTTTGTCTTATTAGTTTATCGAGTCCATTTCTATTGAGAGATATTAATGACTATGGATTATTAATTCCTGTTATTTTGTTGTTTTTGGTGGTGGTTGTGGTAGTGCATGTATGTATGTGTGTGTGAGTCTCTCTCTCTCTCTCTGTGTGTGTGTGTGTGTGTGTGTGTATGTGTGTGTGTGTTTTCCTTTTCTGGTTTTTGCTGGTGTGAGATTATTTCTTGCCTATATTTTTGGGGTGTAGTTAACTTCCTGGAGTTGGCGTTTTCCTTCAATTACATTCTATAGGGCTGGATTTATGGATATATGCTGTGGGATGGTCTGTATGTCAAACATGTTGCTTATTGGTCAATGAATAAAACACTGATTGGCCAGTGGTCAGGCAGGAAGAAGTATAGGCGGGACAAGGAGGAGAGAATTCTGGGAAGTGGAAGGCTGAGGAGACACTGCCAGCCACCACCATGACAAACAGCATATGAAGATGCCGGTAAGCCACAAGCCATGTGGCAAGGTATAGATTAATAGAAATGGATTAATTTAAGATATAAGGACAATTAGCAAGAAACCTGCCACGGCCATACAGTTTGTAAGCAATATAAGTCTCTGTGTTTACTTGGTTGGGTTTGAGCGGCTGTGGGACTGGCGGGTGACAGAGATTTGTCCTGACTGTGGGCCAGGCAGGAAAACTCTAGCTACAGATATATATTGTTTAAATTTGACTTTGTTGTAAAATATCTTGTTTTTTTCCCATCTATGGTGATTGAATGTTTTGCTGGATATATTAGTCTGGGCTGGCATCTGTGGTCTCTTAGAGTCTGCAGCACATCTGTCTAGGACCTTTTGTCTTTTAGAGTCTCCATTGAGAAGTTAGCTATAATTAGAATAGACTTCCTTTGTATGTTACTTGGCCTTTTTCCCTTGTAGTTTTTAATGTTCTTTCTTCTGTATGTTTAGTGTTTTGATTATTATGTAACTTGGGAACTTTCTTTTCTGATCCAATCTATTTGGTGTTCTGTAAGCTTCTTGTACCTTTGTAGGCATGTCCTTCTTTAGGTTAGGGAGTTTTTCTTTTATGATTTTGTTATATATATTTTCTGGGTTTTTGACCTGGGATTCTTCTCCTATTCTTATTGTTCTTAGCTTTGGTCTTTTCATATTGTCTCAGATTTTCTGGATGTTTCGTGCTAAGAGATTTTTAGATTTGACACTTTCTTTGACCAACGAATGTGTATCTTCAATGCCTGAGATTCTCTTTTCTATCTCTTGTATTTTATTGGTGATGCTTACATCTGTCATTCCTATTCACTTACCCAGATTCTCCATTCTCTAAATTCCCTCAGTTTGTGTTTTCTTTATTGCCTATATTTTGATTTTCATTTCTTGAATAGTTTGCTTCACCTGTTTTTGTTTGTTTATTTGTTTGCTTGTTTGTTTGTTGGATTTCTTGGCATTCTTTAAGGGATTTGTCCATTTCCTCCAATTTCTTGGTTATCTTTTCCTCAATTTCTTTAAGGGAGTTTTTCATTTCCTCTTTAAGAACTTTCATCATCTTGATAAAGTTGTCTTTGAGGTAATTTTCTTGTGCTTTGGCTTTGTTGGAATATTCAGATCTTGCTGCTATAAGATAGCTGGGCTCTGGTGTGTGGTGCCATATTACCCTGGCTGTTTTTTTTTAAATTTTTATTAAGAGATTTTCTATTCATTTTTACATATCAACCACGGATTCCCCATCCTCGCTCCTCCCACTCCCCAGCCTCCCCCCCAAATGCTCCCCCATTCCCACCTCCTCCAAGGCAAGGTCTCCCATGGGGAGTAAGGAGAGCCTGGTACATTCAGTTGAGGCAGGTCCAAGCCCCTCCTCCCTGCACCAAGGCTACGCAAAGTGTCTCACTATCGGCACTAGGTTCCAAAAAGCCAGCTCATGCACTAGGGACAGGTCCCGATCCCACTGCCTGGTGGGGGGGCCCTAAACAGTTCAAGTTAAACAACTGTCTGGCTTATCCAGAGGGCCTAGTCCAGTACCATGGGGGATCCTCCACTATTGGTCCACAGTTCATGTGTTTCTACTAGTTTGACTAGTTGTCTCTGTACTTTTTCCAATCATGGTCTTGATACCTCTTGCTCATAGAATCCCTCCTCTCTCTTGTCGACTGGACTCTTGGATCTCCGCCTTACCCTGGCTGTTGTTAATTGTACTCTTATCCTGGAGTTTAGGCATCTTGGTTTGGGATAATGAGGTCTAGGCCCTGGTTTCTGAGTTTGTGTTTGTTTGATGGCTGTTTTGTTGCTTGGTTTCTGTTTTCTCTTTGGTTTTCTAGTCATTGTGGCCTGAATTTCTGGTGGCTGATGTGACCTCTGGTCTAGTAGGGAGTCTCTGCCCAAGTTGGGAGCTGGCCTTCTGGCAGGCAGCTTGGCCTTTGGTGCAGCAGGCTATCACTGTTCTTCTGACTAGTGTGGCCTCCACCTGAGCAGCTGAAGTCTGTTCTGACTGATGTGGCCTATGTCTGAGTAGTGGAAGACCATTGGGGATGGGAGCAGGGCCCAGCAGTGGAGTGGGCAATGAGCTGTTCTGACTGTCATGGTCTTTGCCTGAGTGGCCTTATGGCAGGGCCCAGCAGCAGGGCCTGTGATGCATGGGAAGGCATGGGAGGCTGCAGTCCAACTAATCTAACAATGGTTAGGTGTGAATGGAAAGTCTAAGAATCCAGTAGTTGCTCAGTCCCCACGAGGCTGGGTCTCTCAGCTGGTCTTCTGTATATTCTGGAATCCTGAAGAAGTAGGCTCCAATGCCAGTGAAGGAATGGATGTGCTGGCAAGGCAAGGTCAAGCAGCCAAAGGACTGCCAAGTCTACTTTTAAGAGTTAAGAATTCTGATTAGTAATAATCCCCCTCATCTTTGGCTTGCCTTTAGTAAGTATCCTATATTAACTATATTAACTAAGTTTCTGTCTGTGATGTAGGTATTACAGTAAATATCTGAGATATATCAACACATAGAAAGAGAAGGATTATTTTGGCCCACAGTTTTGGAGGTCTTAGTCTTTGTTACATTGGTCCAATTGCTTTGCTCAGTGGGAAGAAAGCCACTCGGAAGCAGAAGGTGGAGCTAAGTGATAGGAGAAGAAGGGGTTGATGACATGCAGTTCCACTGAGAGCATTCAACCAATAATCTGATGACCTCACAAGAGTCTCCACCTCCTAACATTTTAACCAGTTTGCAAAACTGCTGCTGTAGTGACAACGACTTTAGTACATAGACCCTTTGGAGACTAAGATTCAACTATAGCAGTTCTCATTAGATAATTTAAACCATAATTCCTCATTCCTTGATGTTTAATTCAATTTTCTTAGTCATTTTCATCCACTAGCCCCTAATGTTCATTGTCTATAATTTCTGTACTATCTTTGCTGTTTTCAGAGTTGAGCTAACTTTTTATTCTGAAGTTTCTCTTTCTTGTTGCAATTGATCTAATGAAATCTGTCTTGCTATTTTATATTATCCAACTTCATAATGAGAGACACTTACAGTAACAGGGGGTCTGATTTCACTTCTTTTCATAGATTAAAATAACTTCCTTAAGCTACTTTTTGATGCATAATATTATACAAATACCCACAGAACTTGGCATATTATCATGAGCTAGATATATATGCTTATCCAGAGGAAAAATCAGAGTGAAACTAGCACACTTATTCTTACTATTGAATTGCTTCCAAGCCTAAGAAACTCAACCTCAAATAATAATTCAGAATGAAAGAAAGACTCTCATAGCCATTATACTTGTTTAACAAATCCTAGCTGTATTCTTGATACACTGCCCCTGACCTCATAGAATTGTTTGTCCTGTTGTATATGGTTAATTGTTATGTCAGTAACATGCACAAGTAATTAGAGATAGAAGTCAAATGTCTTCACAAATTAACTGAATGCTGCTTGTGATATTTATTTAAATTACAAATGCTTCTTCTTAATTAACATGTTTGTCTTCATAAGTAGTCTATAAAGACTGTGAAGAAAATGAGATCTGACAGTTATCATTGCTATAGACAGACCTTCATCCCACATCAGGCTCTGGCCTAGTGATGCCATGCACAGAGCAGTCAGTTCTTCCCACTATACTTCAAGTGCAAGAGTCTATCGCTGGAGTGTCTGAGTTAAAGGGACTGACTGTTGTCACACAGCTAAGAGGGTTGGGGTGATCTTCAAAGCAAGGTCTGACCATGAAGCCAGACAATTGAAATTGTCTGTCACAGGAACAGAATATTCTCCTAAAATGTTATTTCCTGAGAAGACCAAACTAGGTCTTCCAAAGATGAGGTGTGAGCATCAGGGTTCTCTAGAATGCCCTGAATATTCTTTCCGGAAAGAGATGTAGGTAGAGGTTTGAGGGTTTGCTAGTGTCTGAAGGATTTGCATTCTCTAAATGCATATAGTGAAATCTTTATCCCCAATATGACAGTATTAGGAGACAAGGCCTTTGGGAGGTGATGTGTTGATGAAGACAGGGTCAAATAATGATGAGTAATTCTCTCCTGATAGGGCCTTGGACACCCAACCTTTCATCACAAACACAGCAGGAAGATACCCTTTGTGTAACAGGCAAAGATACTCATGACAAATCAAATCATGGTGCTTTGGTCTCAGGTTTCTATCCTTCAGGACGTGTCTGTTCTCACAGCTGTTCCATCTATGGTTCTGCGTTACATCATCTGGAACACACAGGTGCACAGATGAATGTCTCAGTCCACTCTGTGATTATTCTTTTGCATAAAGATCTCTGAATCTTAAAAAATTCCTTATACTTATTAATAATTTTCTCCTACAAGATCCCAAATACCACAGAAGCAGCAAAGAACTTTATCTAATCTCCAGACATGAAGCATCTCTCACACCTTATGAGAACTTATGGAGCAGGCCAGGATTGAAAGTCAACTTCATGCTTGGTGGCTGCCTTAGTAAACCTCTCCCAGCCTGGCCATTCCAAGACCCTACTCATAGGGACACTATTCCTAAAGATCACACTGACTGGACTCCTCTGAGCATTTGGTTTCATGGATTCCATCAACTCAATCTGAACTACACATTGCTATACTCACACATGTAACCTAGGGGTAGAGAAAACCAACTGGAAGTTGACACAACTTCAGTAATGCAGGCTCCCTTAATGTAGAAGCTTAGTTCATTCAAATGCTATATTTATGTTTCCATTATGTGTTTTAAAAAGATTTGCCAAACACATCTAAAGAACAAATGATATTCATAAGAACTTTTAAACAGCTTAAAACAATGACACCATTAAGCGCATTTGGCATATGATTTTGTATTGTTAAACTCTTCTGTCTTCATTAGACATTAGTAATCATTCTTCAGAGTCCTTTACTGGACAATATTTTATTTGCATGCTTAAAATAAAATATATAGACACAGATTTTTAAAAGTTGAATAGAAAATTACATGATGAAAATTGAGATAAGTGTAATGACCAGGAAAGTCAATACCAATACTTGAAGCAATAAATTTAGCATAGATTTCTGGATGTAACTGTCCTGGAAGTAATGAAGATATTCTGTGCTACTCCTTCTGTCTATCATACTATTTAAACAATGGTCTCCATGAAATTAGAATTTCCCTAGGAATGTCATGTTGAGAGAAGAAAAATGCTGAGGCTTTCATGCCAGCCAAGTTCAGAGGTTGTTTCCCAGAGAAAGACTCCATACATTCTGACAACCTGTTGGGTCATGTTGCAGGATAGAGCCAAACAGAGCCAATAATGGTGAATGTGAGCACATCCTGATCAGAACTGCTCAGCTATGCACACTTCCAGCTCTTCATTCAAATCTAAACCTCAGGACCCAGAAAATGGAGTTGATAGGTTATTGGGGCCACTTTGTTCCTTTTCATTTTTGTTTAATTAAGAAATTATTTTTGAAAATTTCATATATAAGTACTATTTACATCATTTCCACCAATCTCCCTTCTCCAATTTCTCCCACATCTCCTCCAACTCCCTTTAAAATTCATTATTTCTTCAATACTTAATCTGTGGATGTAAGGATAAGTATTTATCTGGAAGTGAGAAATTATACTGGTTTAAAAAATGGCAGTAGTATGTGCTCCTCTAGAGCCCATGATTTCACTAGCCATATATAGCTGGCTATGTTTACAATACCAGGTAGGGATTCCTTCCTATTGAGTGGCCTTAAGTCCAAGAGATATCTGTACATTACTGCAAAGATAAAAGTGCCATTGCAGCATCTTCTGCTGACCATTTGTTGTGGTTCTCAGGCTTTATATCTGGGTAGGATTGTAGATTATGGGAGCTAGTCCTTAGGGAAGGGGAAAGATTTCAGGTCAGTCTCAGCTCACTTTCTCCAAGTCCTATCTCAAAATTGTGTAGTGTCTTTATCAGGGTGGCAACCAAAAGCAATAATAATAGCTTATATTGCTTTTAGGAGTAGCTTTAGAGGTTTTCCACACACGATACTAGGGATTTTGTTAGATAGTCTATGGCTCCTGGCTCCTGGAGGGAACATTATCACCCCTAGTGGACTAACTCCATTTAAATTGTATATATGTACACACACACACACACACACACACACTCACAAACTCACGCACACACTACTAAATACACAAGTACAACATGCTCAGTCTGTATGTTATTTGTACATCACAAAGTCTCATTATCATGATTGCCTAAACATGAGTTGAATAAGGACAATAATAGACATGTGAAAACCCTACACAAAGAACTACAGGCAACCAAGGAGTGCAGAGAGTGGGAGAAATAGTCTCTCTCAGGAAAAAGCAGACCAGTTGGTTATCCCATACCAAATGTCAACCCTGTGCTTTTAAGTAAATATAAAAAACCCAACCCACTGCCCTATGATTTTTCAGAAACTTTAGTGTTATTTATCTCTCCTTACCCTCTCCCCCTTTATTTTGGCCTCTCATCCGTTTCCCAGGTAAAGCCTCCACTCTTTGTTTTCCATCTTCTTCAATAGCAACCTTATTCTATTACCCACCTCACTGGAGCTCTTTCTACCCTCCTCCCTATGGTCCTTTTTTACTTTTCCAGTATGTGAAGTTACTCTAAGTGAAAATACTCAGATCTAAAGATTTGGAACTAGGGTCAACAAATAAGAGAGACTGTGCACCATTTGTCTTTCTAGACCTGGGTTATCTTCCTCAAAATTATGTATTGTAGTTCCATCCATTTAACTGAAAATTTCATAATTACATTGTTCTTCACAGCTGAATAAAAATCCATTGTGTGTATGTACTATATTTTCATCATCCATTCATCTGTTGAAGGCTGTTAAGGTTGTTTCCACTATTGTGAATAGAATAGCAGTGAATATGGCTGAGCAATTATCTATGAAGTAGGATGTCAAGTCCTTTGAGGCATATGCTCAGGAGTTGTATAGCTGGGTCGTAAGATAGATCTACTTCAGCTTTTTCAGAAGTCTCCATACCAACTTTCAGAGTGGCTGCATCACTTTGCAGTCCCATCAACAGTGAATGAGCAGCACTCCTCTCCCTACATTCTATCCAACTTTGTTGTCACTTATTTGTTGAACTTAGCCATTCTGACTGGGGGAAGATGAGATATCAAAAATAGCTTTAATTGCATTTCTGTAATTGCTAAGGCTGTTGAACACTGTTAAAAATTCTTCTTAGAGATTTTTATTTCTTATTTTAAGAACTCTCTGTTCAGATCCATAGTCCACTTTAATTAATGGGAACATTTGTTTTCCAGACTCCTTGTTTTTTGGATTCTTGTATATTCTGTATATTAATTCTCTATCAGATGTACAGCTGGCAAAGATTCTCTCCCACTCTGTGGGATTCCTCTTCACTAGATAGATTGCTTCCTTTGCTGTTACAGATGCTCTTTAGCTTTATGAAGTCCCATTTGTCAATTGTTGGCCTTAATTCCTGAGCTAATGGAGTTCTATACAGAAAATTATTTGCTGGATCTGTATCTTGTAGTGTACTTCCTGTGTTTTCTTCTAGCAGTGTTTCTCTTCTTAATGTGGCTACACTGAATAAATACCTTTGCCACCCTTCTCACTTTTACTTGTGGGCATAATTAGCTTGTTAAAGACGATGGCTGAGCTGCTAAGAACCAGGCTCTCACCTTTAAAGTCTGGTAACAAGAGTCTCACAGGGAGAAGATCAAACAGGAGCAGGTGGTCTGGTCATGGCATGAGTCCTCCCACCCTTACCCTCTAAACCCAAGATAAAAGAAAAAAAGGAATATGAAAATGGGTGATAGAAAAACAAAAAAGGGATTTATTAGAGAGGTCCTGTCCACAGAGAGTTTCATGAACTCATGCCATACAATGAAAAGTCCACAAGACTTTGTCAGATAGAGGAAATCATAGTGTCCAATGATCTAATTTGTCTGCCACTAAAACAATATCTGAGCCTGTGTTCACTGGTGTAGAGCAAACTCTAAGGTCTGGAGTTCATGTCTTTGGTGAATAAATAAGCACTCAAAGACCAGGGTAGTGAGGTTTTCAGGGAAGAGAACAGGGAGGAAAGGGGCAGGCTCTCTGCAGAGGGCTGACTAGTCTGAGCTAAGGGCACACCTGTGTGCTACATATCAACATCTTATATCAGCAAAGATGACAAGGGGAGAATTAACCTACATGACCATCTCCTGTAGGTCAGAGATTTTTCCCTTTGGGCCCTGTTTAAGATGGACACATTACAGGCCTATGCCAGCATGCCTGGCTCCACTGGGCCATAAGCCCTCCTTTAGGATGGATGTGAGTCTAGGTGTCATCAGGTGGAGTGCCCTTGAGAGGTTGGTTGGTGCTTTGGTAGAGAGGCTGGGGCTACTCTTATCTGACACATGTCCTGGAAGGAGATGGGTCCAGAGTTTTGAATGGCTCCTAAAAGATATCTGAGTCTCCATTAAAGAGGACCATGCCCTAGACCCAGCTCAGGACACAGAGGTTTTGACAACTTGCAGGAGTCTGATCACAGCCTGGGTGATGTAGGCAGGCGGTTCTCTGTATGGATGTTTAGTGCATTGGTTAATATTCAGTGTCAGCATGACAGAGTCTAGAATCATCAAAGGAACGATATTTCTTTCATCATAAAACTATAGGAATGCATTTGAAGGGTTATTTGGATTAGGTTAACTGAGATGGGACAACCTACCGAAAATGTGGGGAGCATCATTCCTTGTGTTGCCCCTTATTGAATAAAAAGGAGAAAGCTATCTGAGTAGAAGCATTCAGTGCTCTCTGTTTCCTGACAGCAGATGCACTGTGACTAGCTGCCTCAAGAGGTAGCTGCATTAATTGCCTGATGCCATGACTTCCCTGCTGTGATGAACTGCAAGTCTAAATAAACCCTTCTGCCTTAAGTACCTTTGTTAGGTGTTCTGGTGTGGTAATGAGAAAAGTAACTACCACACTCAGTGGCCCAAGGAGGCCCTCATTCCCTTCCCACTCTACACAGGGAAGTTGATCATAGCCTGGAAACTCCAAGACAGAGTCCAATTGCCCAAACAAACCTCCAGGAAGACCAAGGGACTTCTCAGCATATGTACCTGCCTTCTGGTGTTTTCTCTGGTTGATTATTAAAATGAACATAAGGCCCGTTGAAGGGGTGAGGAGATAGCTCATGGTAGAGAATTAAGAATTTACACAATGATTCAAAGTTGACTGACTGTGAGCTAGGGATAGCCAAGGCTCTGGGAACAGCGTCCATCAGGGCTGTTTTCCATCTTATCTAAAGCAGTTTAGAGAGGCTTGTGCCTGCCCTGCTGCCATAGCTAGAATGGTGTAGACTTGCCAGGTTGGAAACATGTGCTTAAGCATGTACCATCCCTGGAAGCTGGAGACCTGCAAGTCCATAGCTGACTAGGCCAAGTTCTCATTTGCTGTATGTTTACTTTCTGACTATCATAACCTGCTTTATTGTGAGGAGAATTACCAAAAGGTGCTTTTAGCATGAATTCCAATTGGTCTTAATAATAAAAACCCAGAGCCAGATATCTGGGTAAATGCTGAAAGATCAGAGAAGTAAAGGAGCAGCCAAAGTCACCTCTTACCTCCATGACTCCTTGTGGTGGTATTGTGTTCCCCAAAATATTGTGTACCTTAATAAATTTATCTGGGGTCAGAGATGGAACAGCCACAATAGTAAACAGAGGTTAGGCAGTGGTGGCACACGCCTTTAATCCTAGCATTCCAGAGGCAGAAATCCATGTGTTCAAGGATACAGCTAAGTATGGTGACTCATGCCTTTAATCCCAGAAAGCAAGCCTTCAATCCCAGGGAGTGGTGGTAGAAAGCAGAAAGGTATATAAGGCGTGAGGACCAGAAACTAGAGGCATTTGGCCTGGTTAAGCATTCAGGCTTTTGAGCAGCAATTCAGCTGAGACCCATTCTGGATGAGAACACAGAGGCCTCCAGTCTGAGGAAGCAAGACCAGCTGAGGATCCGGCAAGGTGAGGTTAGCTGTGGCTTGTTCTGGCCTCAGGTTTGATTTTATTAGTAAGAACTTTTAAGATTCATGCTACAACTCCTCAGACTGAAAAGGGGAAATCCTGTCTCCACCCGCCTTATATTCCTGTCTCTACTTCCCTAGTGTTGGGATTAAAAGCATGTGCCTCTCAAGTACTGGAATCAAAGGCATGAGATCCAAAGTGCTTCGATCAAAGGCATAAGATCCCAAGTGCTAAGATCCAAGGTGCGAACCACCACCATCTGGCTCTGTTTCTTTTAGACTGGCTCAATCTCCTATGGCCCAAGGTGGCCTTGAACTCCTGATCTTCCTTCTTCCTACTCCAGTGTGCTAGGATTAAAGGTGTGTGCCACCACTGTCTGGCTTCTATAGTTAACTAGTGACTAGCTACACCCTCTGATCTCCAGGCAAGCTTCATTTGTTATAGCATAAACAAAATATCACATTTCCCCTTTTTTTTGTCTAAAATAAAAAGGTTATAACTAATATAAGAAAAACTACATGCAACAAGTACAATAACTATATACAATATATGTAAGCACTAACACATCAACAATATCTAGTCCATTAGCAATTGACAAATTCAGAGAAAATAGTCCATTAGCTATCCTATTTTGGTGAGTCCAAAAGGTTATACCTAATTTACTTTCTATTCTAACTTGTATTACCAAAACTATCTTTTGATGTCTCTCAACCCTGTGCACTTCACATTTCTTATCAGGTACTTATCCTGAAAAGATGTTCTTCTATACAGCCATCTCTATGTTGTGGGGTCACTCTGATCCCCGCTTAGTAGCAGGAGGAAGTTACTGTCTTGCTTTAGCATCATCTAGAGGGAACTGGGTTGATGTTATTGATTTTCATGTCATTATTTGTTAACTTAGACCTTCTTGACCATACTATTGGAAAGGTATTATTGCCCCCACTTTGCCAACAAGGAAAATGATACAAACCTTGTCATTTATCCTGTTCAAGGTGAAGCAGTTGGGGTTCAGATACAGGGTACAGTAGAGTCTGACTCAGAGGCTGAGTGCAAGACTGCCCAAGGGTAAGATTCAACAGGATCTAGCTTGAGAAATGAGAGCCAAGACTTTTCCCTTTTCATATTACTACCTAGCTTAGTTTGAGACTTTTGGGAATTTTCTGTTTTTCTTTAGTGTAAAGCATTTTTGAGGTTAATAACTCACTGTGTGCCCTTACTGTGAGCTCTGTTGCTGGCTGTGCTTTTTCTCCACGTCTACTCCCTTCTAAGCAGGATGCCTCTAATTTTCCATCTAAGCACATCCAATATCACCTCTTCTGGTGCCCCTTCATGCTCATCTCTCTTATCTTATCTCTCCTGCAGATGCTGGGTGAGGGCAAGGGAGGCCTTGGTATAGAAAAAGTGATAGGTCTGAATTGCCTGCTCTAGGACCTTTGCCTGGTCCGCTGAATCAGACACTTCTCATGTGTAGTTCTGGTGTGTGTGTGTGTGTGTGTGTGTGTGTGAGAGAGAGAGAGAGAGCGAGAGCGAGAGCGAGAGAGAGAGAGAGAGAGAGAGAGAGAGAGAGGGAGGGAGGGAGGGAGAGAGAAAGAGAGAGAGAGAATGTTGGAGACAGACAGACAGACAGATGGAGGGCACATCTCTTCATACTCTGTCCAGGCCAGAGAGCTGCAGTAAGCAAGCCACTAGAACCCTGATTAGCACAATCTATGGAAGGCAGACCTGACTAACTTGCTTTCTTTCTCCATACCCTCCTCTCTCTAAGTTTTCTTTTCTTTTATCTTTTTTTTGGCACGGGGCCTGGCGTACTGACTAGAGTGGGGGTTCTCTACAGGTCCAGAAGTCAAACTTACTGTCTTCCTCCCTCCCTTCTTCTCTCTCTTCCCCCTTTCTTCTTGCCTTCTTCTATCACTTTCTAGTCTACATTGCCAGATCTTTATCTTTCGATTCCTTACTGTCTACGTGCCTAGTTAAGTCCCTTACGAGTGGTAGGACTCAGCAGAAAATCAAAATAAGAAAGGACGGTGGAGACATTCCTCCTAAACGTTGCTTCTTTATGCAAATGAGGGCATGGAGGTCAGAGAAGGTATTTGTTCTGCCTGATGCCTCACTTGTAAATGGCTGAGGATGACACAGGCTCTGGGTTGGTTGTCTCATTTCTGCCTCCCCAGCTGCACTATAGAGCAACAAAATTGCTCTATGGAAAGCCATATGCCTTGGGGTTTGTGAGTGTGATGGAGATAATCATATTAATCCCTTCTCTGTGCTTGGGCAGACAGAATGGTCAGATGCAAGGAGAAGGCATCCCCTTGATCATGACCAAAGGTTATAAGGAGAAAGAATCACAGGTATCAGAATATTATCATAGGGACACATGCCAAATGTCATAGAGCTAGATGGTAAAGTGAACAGTTATCTGTAACCTTTCTATATAGGATGCACATAGGAACACTATAATTCTTTTAGAAATACTATCTCAGTAGGGCTGGTGGTTTGTAATTTCTGCCCTTCTGTCTCATTCAGATGACTGCTGGGAGCCTTGCTCCCAATGGGTCTGTTGACCTGGGACAGATGTGTGAAGCTGATGAAATGAAGAAAACTCTGGCAACCTGTTTTAAACAAGTAGCCCTGGATAACCTGGGCCATTTTTATTTATATAGTTTTAATAGTTTGCATGGGCAGTTTTATAATCATGTTTGTTTCCTTAAGTTTCTAATAATGGTTACAATAATTGACAGTTTGTTCCCTTACCTCATTCCCCTTCTGTCCCCCAGGTTTCCCACCGGTAACAATTACCTACTTGATACATAGCTTTCATATTAGAGCCATAAGCAGCGTAGCAAGCAACAACGGATGTTTTCTAACTAGACACACCTACAGGTAGAACAGTGTACCCAGTTGGCAGCCTTTGTGGTTACAACATCATGCAAAGTGGAGGAGAGTTTTGCCTCTAGTGGTTAATGTTTGCCTCTAGTCAAATCTAAGTTCTCACAATTAACTCACCATCCTGTACTACTCTATCTGCTATGGGAAATATACCAGGTTCTCTCCCATCAGCCTGTAAATGGCATAACTAAAAAGCTTACCTTCAACAGTTGGCACTGCTTCTCTCTGTTTTCATGTCCCCTTCTTCTCAGCTTCCTACAGTGTTGGCATCGCTATTAGAAAAGAGGGCATTGTGGGTTTCTATGACTCTGTTTCATTCCCTGTTCCTAGACTGTTCCCATTAACTCTTGATATCATCTATTTGTTTGTGTTTCTCCTAAACTCTTGTGGTTAGAATCATTCACTCCAGAACAGTTGTGCAAATTTGTAATGTCATGAACTACTGTGACTCTTTCAGACTAGTCACAAGGTGCGTTGGAAAGGCATCATCCTGTTCCTGAAAATCCTGAATTCATGGTCACAGTTGAAACATCAAAGGCTTTAGGAAATGAATTGGATCCACTGTATTTTTTTTAACAACATCCCCTCTGGCTCACCCAGAGAAGAGTCATCAGGGGGAAGCTTTCCTAATGCAATAGCCATTTCATCTGTGGCTCTGACAGGTGAAACTAGAGGCCAGCAATATAATTTATGGAAAGAAAGCAAGGACAGCAGGTAGCACATATGCTCCTGGGGTCATGCCCAGAATTATGCAGCGAACTATCCATCAGTCTTGCCAAAAATGGGTTAAATTCTCTCAGGCCTTGACACAAGAAGAACTTGTTAGTGCTCTTCTCAGGCCTTGTCCCCTAAAGAAGTCACATGGCTCCCAGCAGATGATCCCTCAGCAAGTTCTCTCTGAACCCACTGGTTGGGGCAGGCTGTGTGGTCAGCAGTCTCATTCCCCTGATCTCCCCAGGTTAATATGAATCACCTGTTGAATTCTGGGATGCCCTCACTCTCATGTCTTCTTGCCAGGCTCATCTCATTCCTCATACAATTCTGATTCTCCTGGGGCAGAGGGAGACTTTCTCCCCTTTCTTTCTTTCGAAATAGTATTTTTATTTGGAAATTTCATACATTTATACAATGTATTTAGGTTATATCTGTATACCACTACTTCCCTTCAATTCTTCTATTGTCTCCCTCCCTCTCAACTTTGTATCCTCTTTTATTTATTTTTTATTACACCTTGAATCTAATTATAAATGCTAATATGCACAAAGGTATGAGTATGCACAAAGGTATGCACAAAGGTATGGGGCACAGACAATGTCCCAAGGGCCATGTCACTAAAGAAGAGTGATCCATCTGCAGCCAATGGCCCCTTCCCAATCCGTAATAGAGTTGGGACTAGCTTGATCTTATGCAAGTCTTGGGCAGACAATCATAGATGCTATGAGTTGATGCATTCAAGAGCCATGTCATATCATGAAATCAGTATTCCACAGCTCTTCTCCATATCTACCAGCTCTGACATTCTTTCTACACTCTTTTCTGCAAAATTCCCTGAGCAGTGGAAGTGGGGAGGTTGATATAGATGACCCAGTCACATCTGATCACACAGTTACTTACACACAGTACGTTTACAAGTTACAAGACTGCATTCAAACCACTACTGTCTGCTAAAAGAAGCTTCTCTGATCAGAGCTGCAAGAAACACAAATATGTAGGTAAAAACACATGATTCAAAGGCAGTTTGACAGCACAAATACTAGCAAGACAGCATTAGTAGGCTCTTCCCTCAGGCGTATGATCTCCATGGTCATGGACTTTTGAGCAAGATTACAGTACCAGGCATGAAATCTCTCCTGTGCAGCAGGCCTCATATCCAATCAGAAAGCAGTTGGTAACCCCATAACTATCATGCCACTATTGTACAGTGGGCACATCTTGCCAGGCAGATTAGTATTGTAGCATGCAGGGAACAATTACGAATATTATTTTTTTTTCACCCAGCAGCCTATATAACACCTTCTATCACTATTTAAGATAGCCAGGACACACACACACACACACACACACACACACACACACACACACACACAGAGAGAGAGAGAGAGAGAGAGAGGCAGAGACAGAGAACAGAGAGACAGAGATAGAGAGACAGAGAAACAGAGACACAGAAACAGAAAGACACACAAGGAGAGATAGAGAGACAGATACAGGGAGACACAGACACAGAAAGAGGTAGAGATATAGAAAGAGATAGAGAGACAGAGAAAGAGAGATAGACAGAGAAGGATACAAGCACAGAAAGAGATAGGAGGAAGAGACAGATACAGAGAGAGATAGGGAGAGGAAGAGAGGGGAAAAGAGAGATAGAGAGCGGAGGAGAGAGAGAGACAGAGACAGAGAAAGACACAGAGAGAAGGGGAGGGAGACAGAGATACAGAGAGACAGAGAAGGAAACTTTTTCTAGTCAGTTTAAAGTTGATTCTCTATGTCTAGCATCCACATTGACAGCAATAGGGTATTATCATGCTTTTTACCCTCATCCACATTCTAGGTACCACTCTACAAAGTTCAGGGCTCAGTGGTATTTAGTTATTGCCCCTGCCCAGCTGGCTCATCATTCAGTCATGCCCCTCATCATTGCCTCTGAACACTGTCTTCCACACTCAGCACAGCATATTTGTATTTCTTCTGTACAGTCAACACTTCAGGGTGATGGCATCCTCCTTCCCATGAGGATCTCAAGGGCTGTGTCCTTCATCCACAACAGGGCCAACACTGGTTTTCAGAGGTTTTGCGATGCCCCTGATGGGATGGAACCATTACTGACTGGACATAAGAGATATTTCTCAATATGGGAAGCTAGTGGACTCAGAGTAACATGAAACAAGTAAGATAAAAGACAATAGACAGAACATGAT
Organism: Peromyscus nudipes; assembly: GCA_902168325.1. Lineage (NCBI taxonomy): Eukaryota > Metazoa > Chordata > Mammalia > Rodentia > Cricetidae > Peromyscus > Peromyscus nudipes. The sequence goes on from CABHPH010128411.1 coordinate 19,661, forward strand.
TTAGCGGCCAGACACTGTTCCAGTAGAATAGAGACATGAACCATGGTAGAAATGCTGTGCATGCTCTAGGGCAAGGGTTCTCAGCTTGTGGGTCATGACTCCCTTTCACAGGAGTCACCTAAGACCATAAGAAAACACAGATACTTACATTAAGATTCATAACAGCAGCAAAATTACAGTTATGAAGCAAAGTAATTTTATGGCTGGGGTCACCACAACATGAGGAACTGCATTAAAGGGTGCGTAGCATTAAAAAGGTTGAGAACTACTGCTGTAGGGCATATATGTGCCTAAATATTTGCTGTCCTTTGGGTCCTTTGTCAAACACATAATGTCAAAAGATCTAGGTAGATTCAGGAAGGTAAGTATGGACACTCTGATGAAGAAAGTGACCTAAAGCAAAAGACAAAGTAATCCCCACACAGCAGAGCTCTGCACTGTGGACTCTGGAGGGCATGGTCAGCTCTATTTTCTACTCCTGAGGACCAAGGAAATAGAAATGTGAATTGACAGATGGTTTTCATGCTACCCCCTCCACCCTCTACTACCAGGTGGCCTTTTAGTTCTTCAGCTTCCCAGTCACAACTGTTGGTGCATCTCCATACTCCTCAAAGTCAAGATTACCCAATACATATAATACCTGATATGAACACAATTCCTCCTCTCAGAGCCTCTGTGATGGCTGGTCTTGGATGTCACCATGACCCACCTGCAATAAGGGAACTTCAATTGAAGAATAGCCTCCATAATGTTGGCCTTTGGCCATGTCTGTGGAGATATTTTCATATTTGCTAATTGATGTAGGCTGGCTACTGTGAGCAATTTCATCTTTAGGTGGGTGGGCTTGGGCTATATCAGAAAGGTAACTGAACATGAGTCAGAGAAAACAAGTAAGAAGGACAGTTTGACTCTAGGTTCCTGTCCTAAGATCATGTCCTGGCTTCCCTCAATGATGGGATGTTACTTGGAAGTGTAAAATAAAATAAATCTGTTCCTCCCCAAATTTCTTTGAGTCATGGCATTTACTATAGTAACAGTAAGCAAACTAGAACTGAATCATAATGTAAAATGGAAGATATTTAAAAATTATCATCAGAGATGAAAAGTCTATAACTTGGAGGAAGAGATATGTTCTATTCATGGTCACCTGACCAAGTGGGATGCATTGTTCATGTTGTTGGGCCTTGGGGAGCTTATTTTACAATAAACAAATAAATAAAGCACCCCATTTGATAGTCAAGCTATGATTTAAAAATCAAGAAAGTTACTGACCTTTATTATCACGAGAATAGAGAATTCACAGTAAAGGAAATATTACCAAGTTGGAGGCATAAAAATTACACATTATGTTGTGAAAAATGGCTGGGTTTTAGAAATGTGTGGTCAACTTAGAATCTGAAAAAAATCGATAAGTACAATTCTCTTTATTAATTGAAAACTTAGGAGAGGTTTATAATATCAAAGATGGGAAAATCTGATAAAATTAAAAATCAATTAAGAATAAAAACTGTGGAAATACAGAAAATAGAATAAGGTTTTAATAAATCACATTATCAACTCAGGACAAAAACTTACTATAAAAGTAAAAAAGGTTGACTTTTGGGCATAACTCCACCATATCAAAATCTAAATCCTCAGGTCTCTCAGGTAGTAAAAGTATATTCCTTGTTCCATTCCCTTTGGATCTAATGAGATGAACCCCTAGGTAGCCTCTGAGTTGGGATGGTCACCAGAGAGAACAAGAGGTTGGGCCATCAACTGGTCCTTAATAGGATGTATTGTCCAGTGACAAGAGCAATTCAAAGGCAGCATACCTTGTGATTTTTAACTCCATGGCTTTGTGGGAAACTATAGAGGCAATAAAAGAGACCATTGATTGGTACTGATTGTTTGTGTGTGTGTGTGTGTGTGTGTGTGTGTGTGTGTGTGTGTGTGTGTATGCAGTGAACAAGTCAGGTAAAGGGTATTTTAAGAGCCATATGGCTTAATTAAAACCCATACTGTGAACTTTAATGTGTAATATGGACTTTTTAGTTAATAACAATATCTTGATATTGATTCAATTGTAAAATGCTACATGCATTCTACATGTTAGTAATAAGAAAAGGCATTTTGTATGGAGTTGGAGGGACATAAGTGACTTCTAGCTTCAAACTGTTCTAAAAAATGAAAGCTATAAAATTTTAGGGAAATTAATAATAATAATTGTGATAATAATGAAATTACTATGTAGGACACCATATGGGTTGTCTTGTTCAATCTCTCAAGTTCAATGCCACAATTTGGTAAATTGTTGCCTTGATTTTTCTTAGAGGTAGTTGGTCTACAGCGTTGTCCTTGTTTGTGTTTTTCTTTTAATTTAATTTAGTTGGTTTTAGCTAGCATACAAAATAATGGGTTTCATTATGAAATTTTCATCTATGTCTGTAATATATTTTGATCATAGTCTGCATTACCCAACTTATAGCAGCATCAATGTCAACTAGTTGACCATGAGTTTATGGAATGCTTACTATAAAGGTTCCTGACAGCATCAGGGATTGAAGGAAGGCTGGGTCCTTTATGTTACTGGTCTTGGGTACAGTGGGAAAGAGTGTCCTGGATTTTCCATTTTACTGTGGTGATAGGAGCATCGGCTTGATGGGTCACCTGTATTAAATCAAAGATGTGCTTTTCTCAAATCATGATTTTATTTTCCTGCTTAGGAAAAAATTATAGTGCAAAACATAATATAATCAAGAGGGTAAAACATTTAAACCACATCCCCTGAGTCAGTTTTGTAAAAAGAATAAAGACAACTAGAAGTTTTGCTAAGGAGTATGATCCATGTTTCTGCTTTGAATGCTGTGAAGTGCTCCATAGCATCCTCAGGGAAACAGAAGCACTGGTGCAGAGTATGGAAGCCGAGCTCTGGGCCAGTGGAGCACGTCTGGTGTGTAGACACCTGAGTGTTCTGCTTTGTTTAAAGAAGCCGGAGCAGACTGTGACTCCAAGCTTCACCCACAGGTCATATTGCACCTGGGAACAACTTTCTGAACTTAGTTTCTTACTATTGCCCTGAAGAGATGGACAGCAATTTCTGCTTCTTAATGTGGCTGTATATTAAGAAATCCCTTCACCAACTAATCAAAAACTGAAGACAAAGTGTGGTGGTATTGTGTTCCCCAAAATATTATGCACCCTAATAAACTTATCTGGGGTCAGAGTACAGAACAGCCACAATATTAAACATAGAGGATAGGCAGTGGTAGCACACGCCTTTAATCCTAGCATTCCAGAGGCAGAGATCTACCTGGAATTCTGTGTGTTCAAGGATAAAGCCAAGCATGGTAACTCACGCCTTTAATCCCAGAAAGTGAGCCTTTAAACCCAGGGAGTGATGGCAGAAAGCCGAAAGGTATATAAGGCATGAAGACCAGAAACTAGAAGCATTTGGCTGGTTAAGCGTTTAGGCTTCGAGCAGCAGTTCAGCTGAGATCCATTTGGATGAGGACTCAGAGGCTTCCAGTCTGAGGAAACAGGATCAGCTGAGGAATTGGTGAGGTGAGGAAGCTGTGGCTTGTTCTGCTTCTCTGATCTTCCAGTATTCACCCCACTACCTGGCTCCAGGTTTGATTTTATTAATAAGACCTGTTAAGATTCCTGCTACAACAAAGAGAAGAGGAAGTTATGGGAAGGAATAAATAGAACAGAAAGAGCTTCATCTCTTCAGGAACATTTTAAAGCCTGAAGCACTGTCCTCTCCATGAACATATCCTCAACTCTACTCTCAAGTGAGTGTTTTCTGTGACCACATGAAGCAGAATTATTGGAAGGACTGAAAAATGTTTTAAAGCATTCTGCAGCTAGGGAGTACCTCTTCCCCATCAAGCAAGCCAGTGCTGGCAGGCTAGGGCACTGGGATTAATAACTCTGCCTTCAAAGGAAGCTTCAGCAAAAGGCTCCCCCAGCCCCAGAAGCAGACAGACAGAAGTCTTCAGTGGGAATTGGCCCTAGAAAGGATAGGTGCAACAACCATCAAGGCCAGGGCTTTATGGGGAAGATTGTTAGGGGAAAATGAATTCAGGACTCTGTGTTTAAGATCAGCAAATGGATGTTCACAAATGTGTTTTAGAAACCTATACATTAAAATATGTTACTCCAGGAAGGGATTTCAGGACTTATATCTGTGGCATCGACTGAGGGCCCTGGGTTCAAGGGAGAAGCCTGGCAAATGAACCCTTGCTGGAGGATAGCTTTTTTTAAAGAATCATGTGATCCTAGACTGCAGGTGTGCTAACATATCACTTTTGGGTGACTTACGCAGGATGTTAGCTCAATTTGGGGCTACAAATGTTGCATCTCTCTTTTTTCTTTTAAATGTGTGAGTTTGCTTTATTCTATGTTTCTCCTCTTATTTTTTAATTATCACTATGTATTTTTAAAATAAAATATAACTATATCATTTCTACTCTCCTTTTCCTCCCTCCCCCCTCCCATATTCTCTCTCTGTTTCCCTTCAAATTCATGACATCTTATTCTTTAACCAGTTAAGATGTTCATCCCTGGGGAAGACTAATTCTCCCTCTCAGCACTGTTTGGTTACCTGTAGTCCCATGTGATCACCCCAACCACACCGGTGTTTTCATCATTCACATTTTGTTTAAGCAGCTATACTGCTGGAATTTCAAGGGTGCAGCCTACCAATGTGTCCAGAAGACTCAATCTTGCATCAGACTTCCTGGTCCTCTGACACTTTCAATCTTTCTGGCCCTTCTTAGCCTTGGGTATAAGGGTTGTGTTATAGGTGTGTTAACTGGGGATGGCACAGTGAGTTATTCTCTGCATTTTGATTAGTTATCAATTTTGATAACTGTTTCTGTCTGTTTCAAAAAGAAGCTTCTTTGGCAAGAGCTGTGCTTGTCTGTGCACATGACGATGCGTGTTTAGAAAGCAGTTAGAAATTATACTGGTTTAAGAAATGGCAGCAGAAGGTTCTTCTTGAGAACTATGACATCACTAGTGATGGGTTGGTGGCCAGGTTTATAATACCAGCTATGTTTTCCTTCTCGTTCAGTGGGCTTAAGTCCAATTAGACAGTGATGATTACCATTCAAGGTATAAATGCCACTATTACATTTAAGGAGATCTTGCTGTGCTGATCATTGCTGTGGTTCATAGGCTTCACATGTAAGTAGGAATATTGAATGATTTTCTCCCTAGGCAGCTTGCACCTCCTGGTATTATGAAAGCTCATCCTCAGTGGGGAGGCTTTTAACTCATGCAGCTTGAGTCCTCTGAGTTATTTGTTCAAAGTGTATGGTGCCTTTAGCAACAGACATGTATCTTCAGCTTCTATAAGTCAATTAAAGGAAAGATCAATAGACTATATTGTTTTGAAGAGTCTTTTGGACTCCCTTGATCAATGACTAAAAAGGAAGTTTCTTGTGCCCGATACTGGGTTGTTTTATTAGACAGTCTATGGATATTAGGGACATTATTATTATTGTTGTTGTTGTTATTATTATTTTAATTCTTTTTAAAACCAATTAATTAATTTTTTAGAGCCAGATCTCAGTTTCCCCTCCCTCTCTCTTCTCCTTCTAGTCCATCCCCTCAACCTCCCCTTTATCCACTCCTCCTCCTTTTCCTTCAGAAAAGGGCAAGCCTCCCATGGATATCAAGTTACAGTGAGACTAGGCACCTCCTCTCTTATAAAGGATGGAGGAGGCAACCCAGTAGGAGGAAAGGGTCCCAAAAGCAGGTATCAGAGTCAGAGACAGCCCCTGCTCCCACTGCTAAGAGTCCCACAAGAAGACCAAACTACACATCTGTAACCTATGTGGAGAGAACCTAGGTCAGTTCCATGCAGGCTCTCTGGTTGTCAGTTCAGTCTCTGTGAGCCCCTATGAGCCCAGGTTAGTTGATTCTGTGGGTTTTCTTGTGGTGTCCTTGGCCTGTCTGGCTCCCACAATCCTTTCTCCCCCTCCTCAACAGGATTCCCCGAGCTCTACCTAATGTTTGACTATGGGTCTTTGTTGTGGGATGTCTTTCTGTACACTGTGAATATGTATTGCTCTGATTGGTTGATAAATAAAATGCTGACTGACCAGTAGCCAGGCAGGAAGAATAGGTGGGGCAAGCAGATGAGGAGAATTCTGGGAAGAGGAAGGCTGAGCCAGGAGACGCCAGCCAGACACAGAGTAAGCAAGATGTCAAGGTGGAACTGAGAAAAGGTACCAAGTCACATGGCTAAACATAGATAAGAATTGTGGGTTAATTTAAATGTAAGAGCTGGTCAATATTAAGCCAGAGCTAATAGCCAAGCAGTTGTAATTAATATAAGCTTCTGAGTGATTATTTTATAAGTGGGTCACAGGACTCTGGGGGCCTGGTGGGACCAGGGAAACTTTCCCACTACAGGTTGCTGTATCTGTTTACATCAGTTGCCGAATGAAATCTCACTGATGACAGTTGTGAGTATAGCAGAATATCATCAGGAATCATTTCATTGGCTAATTTCTTTGCCATTCATGTTTTGGTCTATCCAAAGTCTCTGGGCTGTCTAGCCTCTTAGGCCTGGCCCTCCAGGTAGTGTCAGGGATAGGCTCCCTCTCATGGTGTGGGTCTCAAGCTAGACCAGTCATTGGTTGGCCATTCCCATAATTTCTGTGCAACCTTTACCCCAGCATATCTTATAGGCTGGCAAATTGTAGGTCAAAGGTTGTGTGGCTAGGTTGGGGTTCCAATCCCTCCTCTAGAAGTTTTGCCTGGTTATAGGAAATGTCCGGTTACTGCTCTGTATCCCCCATTGCTAGGAGTCTTAGCTAGGGTCACCCACATAAATTTGTGGGAGTCTCCATTGCACTAGGTTTCTAGCTCATCCCAGAGATGCCCCTGATTCCAGTTGTCTTTCTCAGTACTCTCTCCCTCCCTCCTCCTCCCAGCTGATCTGATCCTGACCCCACATCCACCCCCACCCACAACCCTCCCCCCACATCCACCTCCACCCACAACCCTCCCCCCATCCACCAGCAATGTCTACTCTAGTTCTCTTTCACAGTGAGATTCACGTGCCCCTTGAGGCCCCTTGTTACTTAGCTTATCCTTTACTTTGCTGCTCATATCCACTTACCAGTGAGTACACACCATGTTTGTCTTTCTGGGTCTGGGTTACCTCAGTCAGAGGGATCTTTTTTTAGATACACACATTTGCTGGCAAATTTCATGATGTTGTTATTTTTAACAGTTGAGTACTACTCCATTGTGTAAATGTACCACATTTTCTTTATCCATTCTTTCATGGAGCGACATCGAGGTTTTTTCCAGTTTCTGGGTGTTGTGAATAAAGCTGCTATGAACATAATTGAGCAAGTGTCCTTGTGGTATTGTAGACTGCCCTTTGTGCAGATGCTTGAGATTGGTATAGCTGGGTCTTGAGGTAGACCATTCCCCATTTTCTGAGAAACTGCTATATTGATTTCCAAAGTGGCTGTACAAGTTTGGACTCTAACCAACAATGAAGGAGTGTTCCCCTTGCTCCAAATCCTTGCCAGCATGAGCTGTCACTTGTGCTTTTGATCTTAGCCATTCTGACAGGTGTAAGATGGAATCTCAGAGTCATTTTGGTTTGCATTTCCCTGATGACTAAGGATGTTGAACAATTCTTTAAATGTACTTCTGTCATTTGAGATTCCTCTGTTGAGAATTCTCTATTTGTACCCCATTTTAAAATTGGATTATTTAGTATTTTGAAGTATAGTTTCTTGAGTCCTTTACACAGTTTTTGAAAACAGCCCTCTGTCAGATGTCGGGCTGGTGAAGATCTTTTCCTACTTTGTAGGCTGCTGTTTTGTTCTTTTGACAGTGTTCTTTGCCTTATAGAAGCTTTTCAGTTTTATGAGGTTTCATTTATTAATTTTTGATTTTAGTGCCTGTGGAATTGGTATTCTGTTCAGGAAGTTATCTCCTGTGCCAATGCATTCAAGGCTATTCCCCACTTTCTCTTACACATGGTCAGTGTAACTGGATTTATGCTGAGGTCTTTGATTCATCTGGACTTGAGCTTTGTGCAGCGTGATAGGTATAGACATATTTGTATTCTTTGACATGTTGACATGCAGTTATGCCAGCACCATTTGTTGAGGATGCTTTCTTTTTCCATTATATATTTCTGGCTTTTTTATAACAATTCAGGTGTTCATAGGTATGTGGATTAATGTCTGGGTCTTTGATTCCATTCCATTGATCAACCTGTCTGTTTTTATGCCAATACCATGTGGTCTTTATTGCTATTGCTCTATTGTACAGCTTGAAATCAGAGATGCTGATACCTCCAGAAGTTCTTTTATTGTACAGGATTATTTAGCTACCTTGGGGGTTTTGTTTTTCCATATGAATTTGAGTATTGTTTTTTCAAGTTCAGTCCCCAGTTTGGTATTTTCTGCCATCTATTCCTCTTGGGTGTGTTTACTTCTTTTTTTTTTTATCTAGAGCTTTCAAGTGTGCTCTTAGGTTGCTAGTATGAGATCTCTCCACATTCCTTATGAAGACACTTAGTGTATGAACTTTCCTCTTTAACATCACTTTTATTGTGTCCTATGATTTTGTGTATATTGTGCATTCATTTTCACTGAATTCCAGAAACTCTTTTTTGCTTTATTTCTTCTTTGACCCAGTGGTGATTTAGTAGAGAATTTTTCAGTTTTCATGAATTTGTAGGCTTTCTGTTGTTTCTGTTGTTGGAATCCAGATTTAATCTGTGATGGTCTGATAAGGTACGCAGGGTTAATTTTCTTGAATCTGTTGAGACTTGCTTTGTGGCTGAGTATATGCTCAATTTTGGAGAAGATTCATGAGGTGCTGAGAAGAAGGTATATTCCTTTGTGTTTGGGAGAAATGTTCTGTAGATACCTGTTAGGTCCATTTGATTCTTAACATCTATTAGCTCCACTATTTCTGTGTTTAGTTTTGTTCTGAATGACCTGTTCATTGGTGAGTGTGGGGGTATATAAGTCTCCCATAATTAATGTGTGAGGCTTGATGTGTGATTTAAGCTTTAATAATGTCTCTTTTACAAATTTGGGTGCTCTTGCATTTGGGGAATACATTAAGAATTGAGATGTTCTCGTGGTGGCTTTTTCCTTTGATGAGCATGAAATGTCCTTTCCATCTCTTTTGATTAATTTTTGTTGGAAGTCTATTTTGTTAGATATTAGAATAGCTATACCAACTTGCTTCTTAAGTCGATTTGATTGGAAAATCTTTTTCTAACCCTATACTCTGAGGTAATGTCTATCTTTGATGTTGAGATGTGTTTCTTGTTTGCAACAGTAGGATGGATCCTGTTTTCATATCCATTCTGTTAGCCTGTGTCTTTTTATTGGGAAATTGAGTCCATTGATGTTGAGGGATATTAATAACCACTGATTGTTAATTCCTGTTATTTTGTTTTCATTGTTGTTGTTG